>OY992522.1:25243144-25405708 GCA_963921215.1 Scoparia ambigualis | reverse complement strand
ATAATCAATGAACTCTTTTAATACGACTGAAGGACTAGTATCCATGGTCACGAAAAAAAAGGCAGGTTATTGGGTTTTAATGGACTGAAATCTTACGACAACACCGGAAAAAACGTCTTTACCTGCCTTCCGGAGTATGGAGAATCTCGAGATGTTTTTTTTTAAATTCGGTACCCACGTGTTGCGTAGCGGTGAAAGAATACTGTCACCCCCTCTCTTCCCTTGGGTCTCGTAAAAGGCGACTAACGGACTAAAGACTGCACATACTTCAAACATCATAGAGCGGCGATGGGCTCACCACTTGTTACGCTGAGCACACGTGCAGTCGATATTTGGTGAAAAGTAGACTATGGTAGAAGGACTGCTTTTGCTTTGCCTAGTCTCTGACTAACCCTTCGGGGATAATTTATAGTCGTGATTATATGTTTAAATGAATATTACTCATTCATAGTGACCCGGCATTGCGAAAAACATATAACAGGAAAACAAACTGTGCTTCTTTTATTATAACAATATTGGTATTACCTATGCATCAGAGCGGAAACAAATCGAATACGTTAACCCTGAAATTGTGTTTCTGATTGAGTAACACAATAATGAACAACATTGGTCGCAAATGATACAATCAAAACACAATACCAACATTTAATTGGATCAAATATTAATGTAATTAATTTTGCGTAGCCAAAGTCATGCTTTATTGACGTACTTACCGGTAAAGTTGGATTCTCTTAACTGCCACAATGTTGACTACTATGTCGCATCCAATTATAATTATGTTTTTACTTAGCCTATAGTGTCTCGCTGCTAGGCAAAGGCGTCCCCCATTCCCTTCCAGTTTTATCTTTTCTTAGCCAGCTATAACCAATAAAAATATTCATCGATTAGTATTAATAATTTAAGACTGACTGTACAAAACATACTGCATCAGTATTTGGTAAAAAACTTCATGTAAACAGATGGTGGTAGGATTCTCCCAGAATCCGCCACTGGGCGGCAAGCACCCTTTATGCCGTAAAGCAGCAATGTTGTACATTGCTGCGTTCCCGTTTGAAGAGTTCCAAATTCAAATTACAGGGTAAAGAGGCATAAGAACTCAAGCTTTAGGAGGTGGGCAACGCATGATGCATTCTAGATAAATAAAAAAACACAGAAAATAAATAATATACCTAGTGCCGTACATCACACATGATCTTTAGGTATCTAGTTATTATTCATTGATTAGTATTAATAATTTAAGACTGACTGTACCAAACATAGAGCATCAGTATTTGGTAAAAAACTCATGTAAACGGATGGATTCTCCCAGAATCCGCCACTGGGCGGCAAGTACCCTTTAAGCCGTTAGGCAGCAATATTGTACATTGCTGCGTTCCCGATTGAAGAGTTCCAAATTCAAATTACAGGGCAAAGAGGCATAAGAACTCAAGCTTTAGGAGGTGGGCAACGCGTGATGCTTTCAAAATAAATAAAAAAACACAAAAAATAAATAATATAGTGCCGTAAATCACACATGATCTATAATATCTAGTTACTTAGAGATTATCAACTCTCGTAAACCAACCACTACGACTCGGAAAATATAGATGATTTTGTTTTCTAAGGTAATAAGTACGCGTAAACTTTACAATGTAATAAAACTCGTTTTTATTATGTCCATATAATCACGACTAGTATCCACGAATGGTTAGTCAGAGACTAGGCAATGATGACAGCAAAAGCAGCCCTCTGCCATAGTTCGATTTTCACCAAATAGCGACTGCACATGTGCTTAGCGTGACAGGTGGTGAGCCCATCGCCGGTATATGTGCAGTCTTAAGTCCGCTAGTCGACTTTTACGACACCCAAGGGAAGAGAGGGGGATTATTTCACCGCTACGAGACGCGGTTTCATTATATACTTGTACTTACGAGTACATAATAATATTATTTACTTTTATCCTGACAATGTCTCAAAATGTAGTAGATGGCACCGTCTGTTAGGTCTCTAACGAAACCTATTACGCTGTAAAGGCCAATAGTCAGCCAACAGCAAATCGTTTAAAAATTCAGTTTCGTTTTTCATATCACATTTAAGTTAATACAAGTAAATTAACAAGTTATCTAGGGATCAGAACAAAGTAAGCGAGTAATGTAGTCCTATTAAATAGATGTAAAATGTTTTTGTAAAACGCCTCCAGCCGGGAATCGGGTCCCATCAAACTTTGGACAGATACCGAGGGCATGTTGGCTAAGTGAAATGAACTATTTGATAATATATATCATGTGTCATTTGATACATTAATATTCATAAGTACGAAGAAATAACTTAACACTTTACGCGATAAATATATAAAGGTTAGCTTACTTACTTACATTTTACGCAACTGTAACCTTAAAGTACCTATGTTTATAATGTTTGTATTCTATTTTGTATATAAATAAATAAGAGAGAGCGGTCGGCGATAAGAACGGCTAGACCGTGTTGGCTACGTTTTACTTTAAAGAGTCCAAATAAGTTTGTAACGGAAAGAAAAGCAAGTTAAGTTTCTCGTTTTATTTTCGAATTCAAGAAAATATAAACGCCTTTCTATGGGATTTACAAAAATTTAGGCAGGACTACTTACTGTAGAATCTGCAAGTTATTAAACTTTGTCTAATAAATAGGTACGCATATTCATTTCAATATAAATAATTGTTTAAATAAACGTGTGCAAGATTTAAACTTACCTGTTCATTTGAAGATAAAACACAAATCAGATTAAGATTTCGATAAATGCTAAATGAACTTGAAAAAGAACGATTAGGTTTGTAGCTAATTAGTAGAATGATCAACCACGGTGAACAAATTGGCGGTCGCTTCATTGAATATGAAAATCGATTATGTGGCAAAAGCAGTCGGTTTTCTGGCTAGTAAAATTATTTTCTGTTTGTTCTGTTAATCTACCAATGATTTTTCAACAAAGATTGTGAAGGTAACTAACGAAACTTATAATTTTCTTATTATATTAAAGGTTAATAAACTAAGTTGAGAAGTTACGTGGAGAACAAAGATACTTTTGTTTCAAAATGGTTTATGAAATTCAACACAAATATTACTTGCGTTTATTTAATTAATAACAGTAATATATAAATTACGTACCTATGGCAAAACAAAAACTAATAAATTGTTTAACAAATATATTTCGCATTTCGCTTAAAAAATGAATAAAATAAAATTTTCTAACTTACCATCACTTTTTAAATTAGTGATGGTATGTAGTACTTACGTATTTAAAAAATGTCTAGCGCCTACGTGATTCACAAAGCATTTAAAACCAATGGTCTCCATTGTCCATTTACACCCATATACACTTCCATACGCTGCAAATGTAGGTACTCTACCTAATGATAATCCAATGACCAAGTCGTGAATTCACTCCGTCAATCAAATTTTCGATCATCGCTAGCTGACATAAATATATACATGAGAAAGCGCGCAAATTGGCATCACAATGTAACAGCACACTACAAAGTACAACAAAGATAGCCGTTGCAGATCGAATGGTCGATTCATGGAGTAGGCCCTTCTAGCATTGAGGTATTATAACTAGAGACGATGGTTATAAAGTGTTAAGTTACTTCTGAGGCTGGCTCTTCAATGAGGTACGAAGGAAAGGTTCACACAAGCGTATACAAGAGTACATAAAGCGTTGTATTGCCATGTTATTTCACTATTCGATCGATCATTACCATCAGCCTATAAATGAGAGCCTAAGTATGCCTGAGTGTGGCCCAGATTTTCTGCACAGACTGATAGCATATGGGGAGATTGCTCTAAAACCTACTACGGCGCTGGCTCAATGCCGCTCAATACGACTTCAATTGCTATCTGGACACAGACACCCATACATTCATAGTAACGAGTTATAGCAACTTACTTACTTTGCAATTTTAAATTGAGTTAGTATTGTAATATAATGTGCATGGTATTAAAACCTATACAAATTTCATTTAGACCTAGTGATAAGTTTAGTTCCGTAAGTTCGTCCTCCTACAAAAAACATAAAAAGTTACTTAGTCCTCTTGATTGAAAGCGGTCATCGCAACAGACAGCGACATAGAAACATAACCCTCGCGGATGCCTTTCAAATAAATCTATTTTTTTCATTAATTGCTTTTGTATTCTGAAAAAAACACTTAAATTCAATATAGAGCTCGAGTTTATTTGTTCATCTTTTTTCAGGAAAGCCTCACCATACCTTCAAAAGCCATAGCCGAGTACCTGAAGTCAATTAATTTTGACAAGAAAGTGTACTGCGTGACGTGCCCGGAGACGATACGTGTGTTGAACAGCTACGGATTCAAATGCATAGAAGGAGTGAGTTTGTTAAAATCTATTATTTTCCTTTTTAATAATTCTCCTTTATGTACCCGGCATACGTTGCAATGCCAAAATTTTTATCGATTTAGGTTCAAAAGAGACGGAGTTTCAAACTTTCCCCCCTTTTAAAAGTCCTTAAATGTCGAATTTCCAAATTTAATATACTTTCTTAGTGCTCACTTACACTATTTATTTTATTTTTATTTTACAATTTTGAGGAAAACTTATAGCTAATACAAAGTTTAAATAACTATAACTAAATAAAATAAAGCCAATTACAAGTTTTCACATATGTATAAGATAAATATTACTTATGAAAAAGTTAAGTGTCGAATGTAATACAAAAGGACTAATCAATGATTGTTTCTTTGGAAATAGTTATTATTATACGTTTTTTTGAATTTTGTTGAAGCTGTGCAAAATAAATCAAATTCCATACTACTGGTTAAATTATTAAAAGGAAGTATGATGCAAAATGTCAAGTTTCTAATCCTACTTTATTTATTATTTTTAGTCCTAGTGGTTTGGAATGTGCGTTGATATGTAAGTTAGTCAGTCATTAAGTCAGTTTTATTTTTGGCATTTTTTTTTTTTATAAAAGAGGGAGGCAAACGAGCAGGCGGGTCACCTGATGGAGAGTAATCACCGCCGCCCATGGACACCCGCAAAACCAGATATAATAATATATTTAGAAAATAGACAAATAATTGCACATTAAAATACGGCAATGTTAGCCAAAGAACGCAATAAACAGCGATATTTTGCGTCGTCGTCACGCCACTAGCCGCCAGGTCGTGGCCACAGTAATTATCTTTAGAGAACGTAAACTATGCACTCAAAGAGAAAATCGTGGAGGACTCAAATAACAAAACACAATAGAAAGTAGTATTTTAACACTAAACTGTACAAAGCAGTGTTCTGCCTGCGCGAAACTGAGATATCCCCGGATTATCTGGTCGCTTCCATCCAATTGTTGCCTTGCAAATATTAATAATACCACACTTTTTATTGCAGTTTAGTACAAATGTAGGTATGCAAAACAGCAATAACATAATAATTATACACGAAGACTTTCTATCGGTGATCAGGACGTACTAATTCGACTAAAAATGACGACCACTGACATGTCAGCGTTCCATTTTTATTTTTTTATTTTGGAAGTAAGGTTAATAACTATAAATATTAAAATCATGGCTCAATCAATCCTTATTACAAATAAAACCTCTTCATAAGTACAGGTCCTGATTACCGATAGAAAGTCTTCGTGTATAATCAATAACAGGATTATTACTGCTTAGGCAAATGTAAAGCAGGGGCCTTTACCTACCCCAGGCCTATTACATCTCAAATGTGATTTTTGCGTAAAATGCCCATTTTTACATCTTGACGTAATTATGCAGTTGTATTTATCGGTTTTATCGAAATAGGATAATAAATTTATTATAAAATGTATATTCCTCACGAAGTAACAATTATTCTGGTATAAATTTTGCTCAATAATATTGTCGTAGATAGGAGAAATTCACAGAACAGAATAAGATTTTTTTTCTATATAAAATCAATAATATCAAAAAATTCCAAGGCCGCTACGCCCTATACGACTATTATGAGATAACATTCATATTTTTTTTATTTCATTTGTCAGTAGTTGAACAGTAGTTCAATCGATGAGCTCAAAAAGTGCCTTCGCGCATTTTATGAAAATCATTCTCTGCAATTTTGGATTTAATTAAAAAATAAAGCAAAATTTACAAAAAGCGAGGCCGCCACAAAGTATTCCAATGGCTATATACTACACTATTCAATAAGTCAAAACTGTTGATGTATTTTGTTTCTGAGATCGAGAACGCCAAAATTGGCCGTTTTACGCAAAAATCACAGTCCATGTAATGGGGCCCTTAAGACAACAGGAACATCTTAATAATCCAGTTAATAACTACTCTTTTCTATTACTTGTAAATCAACAGTGATATAAAAGTAATAGTTAAAAAAGTAAATACTACAGATAAATATTTATATTTAACGCAAATTAATGTTGCAAACAAATTACAACCGAAAACGGACAAAATGTCGATAATAATTCGACAGCCGAGGTTCGAATCGTGTAAATCTTTTCAACATTTTGTCTTTTTCTGATATTATTATGAACATTAGAAATAGAACATAATTAATTCGCTTGACTACTTATATCACTTCACCTTTGAAGTCTTAAAGGGAATCATTATCCTTTGATAATTTATACATGATGTCTTAATGTATATAATCAAAGCTAAACCCTTTATTGCATGAGAAACCGCCATCCTGATCTCGGGATTACGAACTCAAACAATGTCTTCATTTCTCAAACATACCAAAGGCATGTCTTAGCCAGAAATCGGCGTAGATTACTCTACAGAAGATTTTTTCAAATTAACGGTTCTGGTTTGTGCCGTGTCTGTAAATATTTAAGATATGGTAGGATAGTGTAGGCTGCTCATCACGGATTATTTTACAATGGGACTCTCGTATTGCGAGGTCGCGGGTTCCTTTTTCAGCTGGTTTACATAGTCTTCTCGGTCTCGGTCTAAGCTTGCACTACCGTGAATTCTGTCCTTCACTCAAACGACTTACAAATTCATAAATAAGCATTTATTTAAGTCAAAACCAGAAGTCGAGCTGCCGTAAATACATACACACATCACGGCCGCTTGCCGGAGCGGTAGGCAGAGACCACAGCTTTGCATTTGCTACGATCCTAACACACATACATACATCACGGCCGCTTGCCGGAGCGGTATGCAGAGACCACAGCTTTGCATTTGCTACGATCCTACCTAACACACATACATACATCACGGCCGCTTGCCGGAGCGGTAGGCAGAGACCACAGCTTTGCATTTGCTACGATCCTTACACACATACATACATCACGGCCGCTTGCCGGAGCGGTAGGCAGAGGCCACAGCTTTGCATTTGCTACGATACTGACACACATCCTTTGCTTCACTTACTCACACAACGTTCTTCATACATGCTTGTCGGTTCTTATGCAAAACGGAAAAATTGGCTGTTCTATTAGCTGTTATTCAAAATACTTTAGATAATTTGAACAGAAATTTTCAATGTGTATTACATAACGTATGTGTCAGGGGATAAACGAAACTAAAACACGATTGGAAACATTTTGATCGATAAAAAAAATCCCGAAGTTACCTCTAAAATTTCATGTAAATGCACATTACGACTGTGTTTTACAATAATAATTCCTATAAAATCATGAACATAAAGGTATATATTACCTTTTCGATTTTTGACTGATTTGGATTTCCAAAAAACTAAACATTTTCATCAACTATTTGATAAAAATGATAATGGCGCTTACGAATTACCGCGGACCCCGCACCGCGCAACATCCAAAATTTTCGCTGACCGCCTAACCCCCCTTAAAGGTTAGGTCAAGAGTACTTGACTTGACCTTTAACGAAAACGTCATCAAGCTGATCTAAGTGCCTTCGCTGAGGTTTTCCCTTTCCAAGTATTTCTATCTCTTGTTTCATGCATTAAAAATAAGTACCAAAAAAGTGTATCTACTTGTGGGACAGTGCATTCGCTCCTTTACTCAAACGATTCATAACTACTTGTCACAGCCAGAAGTCGGGCCGGCGTTCTATCAAGAGTACGTGCAATATCTGGAGGACGATCTGGACGTGGGGGCGGTGGTGTTTGACAGCGACTTCAGAGTAAACCTGCCGAGGTTGTACAAAGCGCTGACGTATCTGCGAAGGCCGGAGGTGCTCTTTGTAAACGGAGCGACGGATAAATACGTGCCGTACAAACCTGGCTATCTGGCTTTGGGTACGTATTTTACGGTGATATTACTTTGTTTAATTATTTTTTTTATTTATTTAAATTTTAAATTAAAAAAAAGTTGGATTGATTGGGTAATGGATGGTCGGATATTGGATGAAGAAGACATTTTGTGCCGACCCGTAATTAAAAACTGAAGTAAAATTATATAAACAAGACAAAATCACGATAATAATGACGAAAGTCATGATGACAATATGGAATTTCTCCCGTCTTCTTTTATCAACAACACGTGTTGTGAGACTCAATTTTATTTTAATTAATCGTTCAATACTAAATGTAAGCACTTACCTAAAAATATATACCACTTGAGGTTGGCTTAATGCTAAACGCGATAGCCATTAATTATTAAAATATAATAATAACCTTTGATATACCGGGAACGTGAAACCACTGTATTTTTTTGGCAGCCAACACTGTACGATAGTTTAAAAGTTATTATTTTGTAATTCATGTTTTGTACATTTTTTAAATAAAAGATTTTGATCTTTGAGGAAAGACGAGGAAGTAGGAATTATGAGGGAACGGCGAGATAGGCCATTGGTACTTTCACTCACCGGACGAAACACTGGATGTATGTGCAGTCTTCATACATCCAACAGCTTACAGCGGCGATGAGCTCACCACCTGTGGCGCTGAGCACAAGTGCAGTCGCTATTTGGTGAAAAGTGGACTATGGCAGAGGACTGCTTTTGCGGTCCTCATTGCATAGCCTCTGACTAACCCTTCGGGAATAATAGCCGTGATTATATGTATGTAAGTATATATTTTAAAAAAAATGGTAGGACACGTAAAATTTTTCGAATTGGGCCAGCGTTCGGTTTGGTTTCTTTGTTCATGTGGGAGTGGCTAGGCTGTGGGACGTCTTATGAGCTAAACTGTCGTAATGATGACAAAACTCCTTCACTTTCAGGCACCGGAGTGTTCACTGACCTAGTGGTGGACGAATCCAAACGCCAACCGATCCTGCTAGGCAAGCCGGGCAAGATGTTCGGGGAGTTTGCCTTGAAGCGGGCTGGCCTTACCGACCCCAGTCGTGTGCTTTTCATTGGTGACATGTAAGTTGAAGATGCTTTTTTTTATCAATTACGGATACGCACTTGGCTTTTAGCTCACCTGATGGTAAGTGACGATAAATCCGAATGTGGAAGCGCGCTTTACCCGGAATCTTATACCACTGAGGAACTGGCTATTATTATCTCTAAATTTTCACACAATGAATGCTATAAACATTTTTGTTTTGGCCTTAGACTTGAGTTATGATGGTGGTAGCTAGCCAGGCGGACTTGAAAGCCCAACCACCAACCAAACTAAGTACCTATATACCTACACAGAGAAATAGATAGCATATTCTTTAACGTACACTAAAACACAGAAAATATAAAACATTACAATTTAAAAGTAGTCGTACAATGGGCGGCCTTATCAGTAACAGCGATATCTTCCAGGCAACCTAGGGATGGCGACGATAGAAATCAGATACCTACAGTTGGAGGTGTTAAAAAAGTGACTATGATATTTACCAAAAATATATACATTTACTTAGCATGTATAAATACCCTCGCTGGGTATCAGACCTCTAGATCTAAGACCGGTTGGCTTAGCCACAAGGCCACAGAAGCGGTCAGCTTTTGGTGGTTGCTAATTGATTGCTTGGTGAAGATCTCATCTGATGATGTGGGACTACAAAGCCGAAGATAAAACCGCACTTCACATCATATAAACCAAATACAAGATAAATACTGAGGAACTTGCTATCTTATCTCTAAGTATCGTTATATTCCGTACAAACATACCATTACTCTCTAGACTACCAGTCTAGAGTCAATATATGTGATATGTATCCCCTCACGATGAGATACGATTCCGAGACCTCTGGGGTCTGATCACTCTGGATGTAACCACTGGACCACTGAGGCGAGGTTGAACAAAGGAACATTCAAAATATTTTTGGAAAGAGTGTTGAAATAATTTCCACGAACAGGATTCGAAACTGCAACCTCTTACATAACACTTCATCTGTACTACCGACTATGCTATAGGTATACTACCAACTATGATATAATGACTTCGATAAAGGACCAGTATGCAGACGCATACAATTCCGCCTACAACAAAATGAAAATATTCCATCAAACTTTGTCACTATTATGTAGAATCAATATTGATTGGAGAGTTTGTCCGTTTTGAATAGGTTGATTTACTTATGTATTATCTGATTGAATGGCTTTAAGTATAGAATAATTTCAAAAATTATTTACAAACATTCTCAATATTTGCCCCCAGGATCGAGCAGGACGTCGGCCTTGGAAAGGCCACCGGCTTCAAAACTTTACTAGTGTTAACAAACACTACCAAAGAAGAGATGTTAGCCCACGAGACAATCAGTCCTGACTACTACGCAGATTCCCTTGGCAGTATAGTGCCGCTGCTGTAAACAAACCAAATACAATGTTTCTGAATAGTTATTGTCTTTGCGTTAAAGCTATGTTTTGATAGCTTACTTCTACCGCTTCCATGTATGTAAACATATTATACACGCCTATTATCCCCGAAGGGTTAGTCAGAGAATAGGCAATGAGGACCGCAGAAGCAGTCCTCTACCATTGTCCACTTTTCACCAAATAGCGACTGCATATGTGCTCAGCGTGACAGGTGGTGAGCCCATCGCCGCTTAATGCTTATGGATGTATGTGCAGTCTTTAGTCCGATAGTCGCCTTTTACGACACTCTAATCTCTACCGTGCTTCGAAAGACACAAAGCCATTAATCCTGAATGTTCGCGATGGCAGTCCTCGTCGTTATAACTCATCAAGCCCGTTATGGTTTTGACCTGATCTCACCATGCCGTTATCCGTGTGGGAGGGCCTGCATCTAACAGTTGGACGTATAAAGGTTGAATATGGTTTATTTTATTAAAGGAACGCTCTAATCAGTGACATCAAAATAATTGTACTATTTTTTTATAATTTTTGTAACAAACATAATTAGGCGTATTAAAATATATTTAAATACAGTTTTTAGCCGGCAGTACCTACTTACTATTTTATTTATTACTTAATGTGACTTATGTACTTAACTAACACATTTTATGATAACAGACTACGTATCTTAAAAAATAATCGTGTTTTTTAATCATGTGAAATCGTTGTTGCATTTAATAAACTTAGTTAATTATTTTATGTTGTTTTTAAAGTGCAATTGCAATCCATTTTATATACTAGGTAATATCTAATAAACTAACTACAGAAAGCATGTTGTGATAATGTTTTATATTCATATCTCCTTCCATAATGTGTCTATTCTTCTTTCAAATATTTGAGACAACTTATTTTACCTTGATTTTTAACTAAATAGATAGATAGATATTAGTTGATTCCAGGAATGGTCAGAGATTGTACCTACATCTTCGGATATTTAAGATTTTTTTGTAGATATTTTGTTCTAGTACGCAGGTTGTTCCAAAAACGACACGTCTCAAGCTGACACAGGATTAACTTTAGCTCCTGGCTAATCAGAAATACATGATTGCATAGAAACGTTACTTACATTTAAAATGTCACTCTATAAGTACCTACATGTCAAACTAAGTAAAGTTTAGAAGTAAGTGAGAATATGACTAACAAAAATCATACATTATGTAAGTATCTCGGGAAAACGTAAAAAAAAACAGTTTTACGGTTAAACGATGTATGGATTTTTTTCTGTTTTTCTACAACCCAACTTATTGAGTAAAGTATTTTTACAGATTCAGGTTTCTTATTTCCAAATCCATCCTTTAAAAACAAATCCACAAATGTTTAGTTATGTTAAAGAACGTAGAAGAAAATAAAAAAATAAAGAACGAATACATCCAGATAGATAGACGAACACTTTATTGTGTATTCGTTTAGAAAAGGGTTTAGGAGCACCTTCGTAAACAATAAATACTTACACTTATTTTGACGTGACAACGTCTTATAAATTGGTTTGCCGGGTGACACTTCAAGAAACTGCGTTACGCTCCGCTCACGTTATGCGCTCACAATGAGAGCGAGTGAGAGGCACGCGTCCCTTCCACTCGGGCATGGTTAGCCCGCCTAAGAGCGAGAGAGACAGACATAAAAAGTGAAAGGCACGCGTCCCTTTCCTATTTCATCCTTCTTCCTACTATACGAATGAATATTCACATTAAAATTATTTTACCCCTCAAAGTCGTTGTCACGTAAAACTTTCGCCCGTATACCGACTTTACAGGCAACCAATTTTTTTTTATAGTAATGTATTTCAACATATAATACAACATATGTATAACGACATAATTATCTATAAAAATTACTATGAATCTGAAATCTTACTAATTATTTTTGTTGTAGTTTATTTCTTTTCGTCTTAATGTGCATTTGTTGTCGTTCATCTCAAACATCGCTCCGTACTTACATTACAGGCAACGTACTAGTTCACTCTATTAGTACTATTAGTTCATTTAGTCACTGATTTATTTGATGACAAATATTTAGTCACGGATGTACTATGAGAGTTTATTTAGTTAGTAGATAGTTTTATTGCATAAATAGACCACAAATTACTTAAGACTAAATAAGTAGATAGATAAAAAGTTAAATTTGTGTCTTAAACAACCTAAAATGCTCTCTTTTATACGCTATAGGCTCTACCGTTCCGATGCAGGCGATCGAGATCGAGACCGAGAGAGACGAGACTGCCGAACGGAACATCTCGTTCTAAAAAAACGAAGACCGAATAAGCATGCGGAATAGTTCGTTATAGTTCAGTGCTACGAAGCGATTCTTTTAGTTCTTTAGTACATGTACTAAACAAGCCTAGTTGTCGTCGAATAGCTGTCTTTAACATTTAAATGGTTTGACTAATTTCCTATGATATAGTCTTAGCCTAGTTATGGCACGTTTATAGTCCGAATATGATGATTACGCAATCCCAATAACGTTCTCCCCATACACAAATCGCATTCAATCGTTCGTAAAAAAGGTCGAATTGATTACGTGAAGCGAAAAGTATTTATGGCCCTTTTTTCAATATAAATTCTAGCGGCGACTGTTACCAATGTTTCCGGAATTTCTATTGGGCGCGTGAAAAGTAGAGAGGCCGCAAGTATTCCGCCATTTAGGATTCCCTTCATTGGAATATTGAACCCTTAGGAGCAGGAGTTATGTAAAACGGGCGCCGAATGTCTATGTTAACGCGAGGTGAGAGGCTATGTCAAGGTAAGCACCCCGAACACAATAACATGTTAGTAGGCTCTTCGGGAAAGTGAAGTGTCAATTTTGATAAAATAACAAACATTTAGAATTTTTGTTATTTACTAGTTTTTGTTTTGTCGAGTACATACATACACATAGGTATTTACGACTATTTATCCCCGAATGGTTAGTCGGAGACTAGACAATGAGGTTGCTGTGCCCTTGCAGGACTTCACTTGTACTTACTTTATTTTGTAACATCTCTGTAAACCTGTGACTTGCAATAAACGTTTGGAATTGAAATTGAAATTAACCGCAAAAGCAGTCCTCTGCCATAGTCCATCGCACTTTTCATCAAATAGCGACTGCACGTGTGCTAAGCCTGACAGGTGGTAAGCCCATCGCCACTCTAAGGTGTTGGATGTATGTACAGTCTTTAGTTCTAGTCCTAGATGGACCTCCGGTAGTTTCACTCACCGGATGAGAGACAACAGCAACTTGTGCCGTTATTTCACGCGATATTCCGCGTATTCTTTTTGTTGTTCGATCTTTAGTAATTTTCAGGATTACGTTTGTGTAAAATATGTTGTTTTGAAAATCCACGGCTAACCCATCACGGGATAAAGTGTTCATACGGACCACCATATCCAAAAATCCAAATCCCAAAACCAATAGTATTTTCTTATTTAACATCTTTTTAAAATGTTTACCAGAAATAAATCAACCAGTCTCAGAAAACTCGAATGGGATTCGACATTTTATCATAAATATACCTTTGACTATATACATGTCTAGACGGAGCATCGCGGTACAAACGCTTCTCAAAACCCGCCCGGTTTTTGTATTGAATTTGAAGTGTGCGTGACAGCCGCGTATCTGACACTAGCGCGAATGGTTGCCAGCAAATGCCTAATTTCCGATAAAGTAGGGAAAAAATATTTATGCACAATATACCTAATTTTAAAATGATTCATAACATAACATAACTTTTTAAATTAGGTATGTCTATCGTATATGTAGTTATAACGCATAAAAGAAGCTGGTGTGTTTAGAAAAAATGTAAGATTGAAGGCAAGGGCTAGTACAATAAAATGATGCGCTAATGGAAGCCTGCGTGCGTGTGATATGTTTGTAATAGGAACGAAATAGAAGCAACAGACAGGATGATTTACATTTAATACTTAATCAAAATTGATGTTTTAATTAGAAATTTAAATATTTAAAATTAAAATCAAAACAATTAATGGCGTTCTCTTTGTATGTATGTAACTTTCGTTTGGATGTTACATCATTTTTCATGTTCTCTAATTTCTTATTATGTTGAAACCTTATAGTTAAATATTTCGACAACGACTTTTTTCTACCGGATCAGTTGGAAATCTGAAAATTAAAATGTTTGCTATGTGGTCGAACAGTTGTAAAGGTTACATAATGTGATGACTGCTCATCAATATCCGTGTCCAATAGTTTACCTACATGAGACGAGAAATATTGACCTTTTAGGGGCACAAACATACACCCGCACTTTCTCAAACATCGTCATCATCATCATCAGCCTAAAAAACATCCCACTGCTGGGCGCAGGCTTCCCACGTGGAGATAGCACGTGGGAATATTGGGCCATAACCCACCACGCTGGCCCAATGCGTGTTGGTGGGTTTTAACAACTGTCATCTTACGACAACAAACGGGACCAACGGCTTAACGTGCCTTTCGAAGCACGGAGGAGCTCGAGATGTTTTAAATTTGGTCACCCATCCAGTGACCCAGCATTACGAAAGTTGCTTAGCGGGCAAGATTGCAAGCCGAACGTGCTAGCCGATGCGCCATCGAGCTCTGAAGCATACATACTACCATCCCCTACATACATATACTTAAACACACACTTCTTACATAATACTTACGTACATTCCATTTCAAACAAAACAATTTTTTATTCGTTTCGAATATCAGAATACCACAATAACAATTTATAATAATAGTATTATAAAATATTACAGTAGGTATTATATTTTTTCTTGTTTTAGAACGGAACCTATAATCCAGCCAAATTCGATGACGAATGTTTGTAAACAGATTACTTTTAAATAAAAATCCTAGTGAAACTAGACATTTGCACAAATGACAGTAATATGTTTACAAACATTCGACATCGAATAGGAACCGTGACATTTATTCACGCTCATAAAAATCTGACGTCAGTTTAAAAAAAAGAAAAACTTTGAAAGCGTTCCATTAATAATTATATTTAATGTATTTACTTTATTTACAACAAGACCATGTATAAATACTAACTTACAAGACTGAGTATTTTTTATCAAACTTATTACATTTAAACCTCCTTTTATATTCTGCCACCAATAATGGGAATTCTACATTTTGATACCAGCAACACTACGCATACATTTTATTATTGCCGGCCGTTATTACTGTTAAACTTTGAATTTTCATTAAAATTTATCGATACTTACAGATGAAACGTGACTTTCCTTTTGGAAAAAAATTTTTTTTTGTAGTTTTAACAGAATTTCACTGAGCAAACGGTCATTTTGCGAACAATTTCACCGAAACGCGAGAGGTAAACACTGCTTGACGGCACAATGACACTGACCGCCAGGATTGCGCGATAGGCCAATTTTGGCCTATAAATTTTTTTACGTTTTTTTACGGCCAGCCTCTATCTAGACATGTATATAATCAAAGAAATATACATTCTGTCAAAAAAGTTTCGGGAACAGATGATTTGTAAAGGATTCCAAATTCTATTATTTATTTTTTGTGTGGTTAGATTGGCACAACTGTTACAGTCTGGCCAACGAAAGCTGAACCTCGTAATTATTTGATTGGCAACACTTTGTCTCTATCTGCCGTACTCAGAGACGTCAATTAAGTTCAAATGACAATTAAATGTCTTTCCTTCTCTATTTAGCACTATACATAAGAAAGTGACAGCAAGAGACATAATTGTCATTAAAACTTAATTGACGTCTCTGAGTACGGCAGTTAGTGTGTCTATCTGAGGCTCAGAACATTGTGATAATGTTCTGAGATCTGAGGTTTCATGTCGTATGTCAAATTGAAATATTATCTGAGAAATTGCAGCTGTGTGAGTGACCCTGTGTCCTCCCTGTCATGTTTTTTTTTAAATTGCCGCGTTTTTCCTGGTTCAGCTTTGGTTAGACTTTATCCATTTTGGCGCAGAGTTTGAGTTGCATCTGTTATTTAAATTAAATACAGTGCTGTTTATGTTAGTTTATATTAAGTGCGAATTTCATAATGGATAAAAACATCGAACAAAAATATGTCTTAAATTTGGCGTTGCTAATAGAATTTCGTGTTCGGAGTCACTGAAAATGACACAGAAGGCTTACGGTGAATTGACTTCATCAAAAACACGTGCTTAAGAGTGGTTCAAAGCGTTCAAAAGTGGTTGAGATGTGATGGAAAATTTGCTTCGCTCTGGTAGGCTATCAACGTTTTCAACTGAAGTCAACATCACAAAAGTGAAGGAAATTGTGACTGAAAGTCCCCATTCAAGTTTAAGAGATATAGCCGCTAAACTTTCTGTGTCTCACGAGTCGATCCGTACCATTTTAAATAATCACTTGCGTATGAAACATGTTGCCGCTCGGCTAGTCCCAAAAGACCTGAATGTTGTCCAAAAACTCAATCGCATATGAGTCGCTGAGGATATGTAAGAACGAGCAATTCCGACCCAACATTCATGCAACGCATTGTTGCTGGTGACGAGATGTGGGTTTACGAGTTTGACATGCAAACTAGTCAACAAGCTTCGGAGTGGCGCCTTCCGACTGAACCGAAACCGAAAAACCACACCAAAGTAGATTAAAGGTCAAAGTCATGTTGACTTTCTTTGACTATCGCGGTGTTGTGCACTCGGAATTCTTGCTGGAAGGTCAAACGGTAAATAAAGAATATTATTAGAGCGTTATGAGCAAATTCGACGAAAAAGGCCAAATTTGTGGATTTTGCACCACGATAATGGCCATCATTGTGAACGAATTTTTGACCAAAAACTCAACAAATACCATCAAGCAACCACCTTATTCACCAGATATGGCTCCAGCCGATTTATTTTTACTAAACTCAAATTACCACTTCGTGGCACCTGTTTTCATTCGGTAGACGACATAAAGGATAATTCGCGGCGAGAACTGAACTCAATTCCGGAAAAACTGTTTAAAAAATGTTTTGATGATTGGATTATTCGTTGGCGTAAGTGTATCGTTTCTGAAGGAGCATACTTTGAAGGCGATAAAATAAATTTGAATGAATAACTAACATTTTGTGTAATAGTGATCTTTTCCCGGTACTTTCTTGACCGAGTAGTATATAGCATTGTGCATTGAGCAAAATAACTTATTTTTGTTAAAAATTATGAATAAAAAGGTTTATTTATGTACCTACCTTATATGTACTTTTACTTACTTTTGTACCTTATTTACTTATTTTTATTTGCCAATATAACGTTAAATGTGATACTCAAAACGCGTTATATTGACTTCCTCTCTCGCGTCCAGATTAATTGAGTAGACCTTCAAGGAAATTTCCCGGGAGGCGCCTTGGCCTTCATTGGCAAGATGAAAAATTTATGTGACAAAATTGAAATGAGATACATATTCTTGAACATATTAAAGTTATTTACTAAGTTGAGTGTAACATAACAATAACAGCAATGTAGCAATTTTTTTTTGCATTAAAGAACAAACAAATAAGAAAAAAACTTTGCAAAGTTTGTATATTCTGGGACTCCTTGTGTGTCACTTAATATTTTAGCTCAGTGGATATAAACTCATCTGTTAGCAGATAACAAAGCGTTACGTAAATGAGTGTAACATAACAATAAAAGCAATGTAGCAATTTTGTTTTTTGCATTAAATAATAAACAAAAAAGAAAAAAACTTTGCAAAGTTTGTATATTCTGGGACTCCTTGTGTGTCACTTAATATTTTAGCTCGGTGGATAAAAACTCATCTGTTAGCAGATAACAAAGCTGTACGTAAATGAGTGTAACATAACAATAATAGCAATGTAGCAATTTTGTTTTTTGCATTAAAGAACAAACAAATAAGAATAAAACTTTGCAAAGTTTGTATATTCTGGGACTCCTTGTGTGTCACTTGATATTTTAGCTCAGTGGATAAAAATTCATCTGTTAGCAGACAAAGAAACGTTAAGAAAAAAATCAACGCATGTGGGTTCGATTCCCACCAGGGATAGTAATTTTTTTTAAATGTTTCGTTATGTTCCAGTTTATTTGAGAAGCAAAATCAAATATAACGAGTCATCTGTTAGCTCACCAATCTCACCAATCCGCATTGGGCCATCGTGGTGAGTGACGGCCCAGTCCCTCCATGTGGGAAGGTCTGACCAGAAGTGGAGTATTTATAGGCCGCAGATTGCCTCTATATTTGCATTCCCTCCTGCCTATGACGTAGGGTCCTTCAAACGAGGCGTGAAGAGGCACTTTGTGGGCTGGCAGAGTTAGGGTGACTGATGTTACGTCTCTTACGCTGCACCAGTTGCCCTCGCGCCTTGGCTTCATTTGCATTTAACATCAGGTGGAGTGGGGTCATTTGCCAGGCTATGTATAAAAATATAGATTATGTACACCGGTTAAAAAGGCACGTTAGGCCTAAGATCTTGGTTATAGTCGTGAAATGAAAATCTTTACTAACACTGTATGTTATAATTTCATGTTAGGCCCGTTGAACTCAGCGTTTTTAACGAGAAACTATGGATAAAATAGTTTGTTTTTCCGTATATCGTCGTTGTACTGCGAAAACCAAGGAACCAAACAAACAAGGAAGTATTAAAAAGAACCGAAAATTTTCATTTTTTTTATATAAGAGGGAGGCAAACGAGCAGGCGGGTCACCTGATGGAGAGCAATCTCCGCCGCCCATGGACACCCGCAAACCAGAGGAGTCGCAGATGCGTTGCCGACTTTAAGAAAGGAATAGGGTTATGGAAGGAATAGGAATTGTGAGGGAGGGGGGGAGGGGCCTCCGGATCTCTTACTGGCCGGACGAAACACAACAGTACCAAGTGCCATTATTTCACGCCGAATCTTGGTGAGAGGGTGGTATTACCCCGGGCGAGCCGGCCCAATGCGTGCTGCAACGCAGCGTGGCTCAACCACTCAGTCAGTGTCACTTATTTAGCACCACCCAGGGTCACGTGTAGGGTCTTAAGGATAAACCTACGGACGCGAGTAACTTTAACCCCCAAATTTTGGTATCGCGAGAAACTAGTTTATTAACGAAGTATGTAGCTTCAAAACTTTCCGGAAGAAAGACAAGAAAAACTGAGTCGATTTGTAGTGCAAAGTAAGAGATGTAGCTACTCAAGCTATGAAAATTTTGATTTACTAAGTTTTCGCTGTAAAGCAACGATATATTTGTTGTATACGGAATCAACACCACAATTTATGTCGCTACCGACCGTTTTTTTTTGTGAGCGCGTTACTAACCGTCGGCAGAGCACACTGTGTGGTGGCGTTTCAATGTTTTTTGCATACATTTGTTAGACGCCACTCGGGTTTCGTGTACCACTGTGCACCGAAATGGACTCCCCGAATAATAGTGAATTACTGTTTGATGACAGTTTTTTGTGATATTCGATGTTCAAAAATAGAACTGGATATAAACGATTGTTTTCTAACATGACTGTATATAGGTATGAAATTGAATGAAGTTACTAAAGTGACTAAAACAGTATTTCAGTAAGATTACATAGATAGATAATATATTTCACATATACAAGAAAAAGTATAACATAATCTGTACATAATACACTGTCATGACTTAATCTTCAAATAGTATGAACAAAGTTTAATTTTTAAAAAAAACAATTGAAAGGACAAATAGAAATGTTTACTTAAATATATTGGCAAGAAACAATTACCAAAATAAATTATAATCAAAAAAATATTGATTTATTTCAATATTTTTAACTAACTAAACTAGCCTAGCTAGCTAACCAAAAGACTATCTTTATTATTGAAATTTTGCATTCACAATGCTATATAAATAACGGATAAAATGTTTACTAGAAAAAAAATCAACCAGTCTCAGGAAGCTCGAGTGGGATTCGAACCCACGACCTTTGCATTGCCGGTCCACTGCTCTAACCGCTGAGCTACCGAGACCCCAGAAGACTCGTTGAATTCTTCCTAGTAGTTTGATTACGCTGCAAGCCAGCGGTATTACGTCACTGTGAGTGAAGTCTACCCTCACATTCGAAAGAAATACTATTGCAAGTATTTAACAATCGATAAAGACGTAATTGCTTATGAATATCTTTATTATTGAAATTTTGCATTCACAATGCTATATAGATAACGGATAAAATGTTTACTAGAAAAAAAAATCAACCAGTCTCAGGAAGCTCGAGTGGGATTCGAACCCACGACCTTTGGATTGCCGGTCCACTGCTCTAACCGCTGAGCTACCGAGAACCCAGAAGACTCGTTGAATTCTTCCTAGTAGTTTGATTACGCTGCAAGCCAGCGGTATTACGTCACTGTGAGTGAAGTCTACCCTCACATTCGAAAGAAATACTATTGCAAGTATTTAACAATCGATAAAGACGTAATTGCTTATGAATATCTTTATTATTGAAATTTTGCATTCACAATGCTATATAGATAACGGATAAAATGTTTACTATACTACCATTTTTAGTTTTAGATGTAGTTTGTTATATAATTTTATATTTTTTGTTGAATTTAAATATTTTGTTAAATCGAGTTATTTGCAATTTAAAATTAAACTGTGTTGTCTACGAAACTTTTGTCATTGCAAATGCAGATACAGTGTGAAAAAAGACCGTGGTTTGTGGAAAAGTACCCTAAAATTGATGATGTCAAATTTTAATAAAAGGAAACATTTCTTTTATTTTCAAAAATAATTAAAACTGAATTTAGTTTAATGATTTTTGAAAAAACACCTGCTTGATCCGGGAATCAAACCGGTGAAGTGTAAATAAAACACCTGCATTTTATGATACCAACCGAAAGAGTCATTCATAAGGATCAATTTATTTTATACAACATATGGTTACTCGATACAAAAGGCGACACGTAACGAATTCAGTCGAAGAATACGTCTACGTGAAAGTGGGTCTCATTTTGAGCAAATTCATAAGTTAACTGAACTACCTATTTTCTTTAAATAGTGAGTAAGCTTAACAATAAAAAAAAAATCTTGGGCTTTCTTTAATTTAAGATACCTACTATGTTTTTTATAAGAAATTGATTCTTTGAATAACCCTTTCGGTTGGTATCATAAAATCCAGGTGTTCTTTTTTCAACATTTCACCGGTCGATTCCCGGCTCAAGCGGGTGATTTTTCAAAATATAATTTATGACCATTTTTAATTTTTTTTCAATGTTTTTTTTTTAATTTTTTTTTATTGGCAACGGGTAAGCTCTTGGCCTTCTCTCACCTTATGGTAAGTGACGATAAGGCCGAAGGTGGAAGCGCGCTTCACCCGGAATCCTTAACCACTGAGGAACTGGATATCTTATCTCAAACTGCCGGAACACAACAATTCTATAAACATTGTTGTTATGGCGACAGGCTTAGATAGGCTGGTGGTAGCTAGCCAGGCGGACTTAACAGCCCTACCACCAACCAAACCGAGCATACAAAGATGTACCTCCCGCTGGGAATCGAACCCGGGACCTCTGGGTCTGAAACCGGTAGCTTAGCCACTAGACCACAGAGGCGGTATAAATGTACTGCGGCGCTATGCGATATCAAAGGTTTTATACGTCGTAGAAACATGAAAAAAATGGCAAATGGCAGCTAATGCCACTGGTTAACTAATCAATTACTTTGTTTTGTATGTTTGAGATTATTTTGGTGAAAAAAAAATTATTACTCAATTATTTTGTGATTTAAAATCACTTTTTTATGTTTTTACAGATTATTTAAAACTAAGTTGGACCCCCCATTTTTTTTTTGTCGATGAATTTAGATGTAGTACTTAGCCTTAACGGGTTAGAAGTAAGTACCACCCCTATTTCATTGTATAATACAGTTCACGTTTCACCAAACAACAAACTAGTGTTGCAGTGGACTGCTTTTGCGGTCCTCGTTGCCTGGTCTCTGACTAACCCTTCGGGGATGGTAGTCGTGACGTCATAACCCCTCGTCTGTGGCAAGGACTCCTGGAGCTCGATAACAATAGAAATTCTATTGTGTCTGGTATATCAACAGGCGACCTAATAACTGTATGCCATTATGGTAATCTGATTTGATATCCCATCTTTGCATATCTGATATTTTGGCACAGACGTCTTTATATATAACTTAATGGCACTAATCATTAAATATAGTATAAACTATTTAATTATTTCAGGTTAACATTTAAAGTAATACGAATTAGGTATGGAAAGTGTCGCCATATTTTTGGTTCATTTTAACGCTACGAGTCGGCCATGATGTATTTCTGCATAATTTATGTCGTAACGCCTGATAGATGTAATCCGCACCATTTAATATGCATGACGAGATTCATACATTACACCAAAATTACGACACGTATCGTTTAAGTATATCCAATTTTTTTTTTTGTATTTTTACAAGGAGTGTTATCGTAAAAATACACATTTTTTGTTGTGGAAAGTGAGCGTCGTTTTTTTGATAAATACCTGTTGAAATTTTTTTTTAGATAAATCTTTGAGGGTTTCGAATAGATGTTATATATTTTTCACTCCTCTTGCTCAAAAATACCGTCATTGTAGCGTTCCAGAGGGAGGATAAAATACCTTTTCTTTTTTTTTTCTTATATTATAATGGCTTCGTGCGATCAGCACATTTAGCCAGTGGTTGTTTTTTTAGTAATTACCTATAATTTTCTTTACATTAAGTGGATGATAATGAGTGATAATAAACGTTTAATGGTAAATGATTTTCCCCCAAACCCCTCGAGACTCAATAAAGCTGTGGGACTTTATTGAGGTCTCACACGGACTTCTTGAGAGAATTTGAAAAGGGATGTTGCACTGTTTTGTTTTATTTGCTAACACTCATGCACGTTTCACGAACACTGAACAGTAAATAATCCACCATTATTTCACATTAATATTTGACAAAACACAAATTACAGAAAATAATACAAAACTGCAGACACGACGCTTCACTTTCCCGCCAAGAAGTCCATAGCTTTTCTTGCTTAAGGGAAAAAGTATTTTTTTTAAATTTTTGTCTGTCACATGACAATGAGCCTACAAAAACGAAAAAGTCTTTAGTCAAGTAGAATAATCATGAATAAAGACTCGCCTTATTACTGTTTACTTAAATCAACAACTTTTTTGAGATAGTTATTGTTAAAGTTTATAGTATAATTAATAATCATTTTGAATCTATGGACAACACAGACCACGACCACACAGTCCACGCTTCAGCAAGAAACAACTGCACAGACTACACTGCGCATGTGCTTAAGTGGTGAGCCTTTAGCCTGTTAGTCGCTTTTACAACACTCAGGGGAAGAGAAGGGTTTGTAATATTATTTTGATGAGAGCATCGCTGCTCTATGCTGTAGGATGCATGTCCAGTCTTTAGTCCGTTAGTCGCCTTTTACGATATCGAAGAAAAGTGAGGGGTTGGTAGTATTATTTTGATAAGCCCATCGTCGTTCTATGCTGTTGGATGTATGTGCAGTTTTTAGTCCGTTAGTCGCCTTTTACGACACCCAAGGGAAGAGAGGGGTGGTGGTATTATTTTAATGAGCCCATCGCCGCTCTATGCTGTTGGATGTATGTGAAATCTTTACTCAGTTAGTCGTCTTTTACGACACCGAAGGGAAGAGATATGTTGGTAGTATTATTTTGATGAGCCCATCGCCGCTCTATGCTGTTGGATATATGTGCAGTCTTTAGTCCGTTAGTGGCCTTTTACGACACCCAAGGAAAGGCAGGGGTTGGTAGTATTATTTTAATGAGCCCATCGCCGCTCTATGCTGTTGGATGTATGTGCAGTCTTTAGTCCGATAGTCACCTTTTACGACACCCAAGGGAAGAGATGGAAAGACTTCCTACCTTTCACATACCCATATTTTGTCGATTCATACAGCGGCTTCTTGTTCAATACTTATTACTTTGAAAGTTTAAAAATAAATATGTCTAGTTCTAGTAATGAAGAACTAAATTTACAGTCTACACCTCCGGTAATATTAATTATTGAATATCTATTATCATCTAAGTCCAAAGAAAAATATATGTTGGCTGATTAAAGATATACACTAGAAAAACTCGCAGTCATTTTCAGAAAATGTGTTTTCTTCACAAGTGTGTTGAAAAACGTCGTATGAAACGCGTGTGCATTGGTAATTACAATCTTCGGCTCCATTAAGCCCTTGCCCTCGGCTCGGGCTCATAACCCGCCTCGATTGTAATGACCAACTTAGCACACTGTATCATAATGTACTAATAATTACAACAAAAAAGTACATTACTTACCTACTTCCTTACCCTTACGGTAACAGCATTGTAGCGGATGCTAACATTATTATATTAATTTAGACGCTATACGAATTACGAGTATTGTACACACAACGTTATACAAAGGTTCGGTATCAAAATATTTGTGCTCATTACATTTTCGCAGTCCATTCGCGACAGCTTGCTCAGAACTAACCATAAATATCGCGTAAAAGTTAGATCCATAGAATAATTCGATTTATTCCAGAGAAAAATTTCACATGTTCCGTCCCACGTCATCAAATCACATTCGTCTCAGACTTTACTCTGTCTGAAATACCTAAGTATTTATTCATTCTTTTAAGTAGGGTAAAAACGCTAAAGAGCATACACTACCATAAAGCATCTATTGCTTTGTAAAATTCGATTATGTGCGTTGAAAAAGCTAAAATAAACTCGAAAAAGCGAATGGCAGAGTGGTCAACGCAGTCGCCCGGATTGCGGAGGAAGTGGGTTCGATTCCCGCCTGAGGCAGACATCTATTGCTACTAATCTATCTTTAAACACACATTCATATAATCACGATTATTATCCCCGAAGGGTTAGTCAGCCATAGACTAGGCACTGAGAACAGCAAAAGTAGTCCTCTGCCGTAGTCCACTTTTCACTAAAAACCTTTTCGCCTTTTACGACACCCAAGGGAAGAAGAGGGAGTGGTAGTATTCTTTTAAAGCCGCTATAGGACACGGCCGGTCTAAGGCCGGACTAAATAAAATATATTGACAGAGATTGCCCAATGTATGTAACCGCATAACCTTGGAACGCTTACTGCAGTTTAGCTTAATCTCTTTTGTTGTTATCGTTATAATAGTCAGGACAAGGTTTGTATGAAAAAAAATTTGAAACTATGTGATTACAATAAAAGTTTTTTTCATTCTATCTATTTTTTCAAAAATCACGGGAAAAAATGGACGTTTGAATGAAAAACATGTTAATGTAAATTTTTAAAGCCATTACGCGTTTCAAGTTTGATAGTTTGCCAATCATCGAGATACGACGCGCGATGTCGCGGGCGGGCCGCTCGCGGTTTCACCCGCGTGTTCTCGTTCCCGTGAAAATATCCGGATAAAGAGTATCCTATGTGTTAATCCAGACTATAAACTATCTGTATGCCAAATTTCATCCAAATCCATTCAGTAGTTTTTACGTGAAAGAGTAACAAACATCCATCTATACGTTCCCGTGGGAATATCGGGATAAAAAGTATCCTATGTGTTAATCCAGGTTATAAACTATGTGTAGCCGAATTTCATCCAAATCAATTCAGTAGTTTTTACGTGAAAGAGTAACAAATATGGGTCTCTATCGGATCGCCTATTTTTTTGTACTCGTACGCCTAATTTGCAATGGCACCCAAACGAAAAGCCTAAAATTTTTTCGCCTAATTTCACTCTTCAGAATCGTGTTTGCCCTAATTTCACTTCGCCTAACTTTTTATCGCCACATTGTCATTTACCAAATGCGTCATTTGGCAGAACAATTCGTAATCCCTAAAGTTTACAATTCCTAAATATTAATTCGCACAAAATTAAAAATCATAAAGTACAAAACGCCTACTCATTAACGCCTCAAGGCAAAATAACTTGGCAAAAGAAACTTGTGGTTTTTTTCATTTATGTATTAATATTTATTAATTTTAACATAGCAAGCAAACATGCAGCATGCATGCAGACATGCAGCATAACATGCAGCATAACATGCAGCATGCATGCAGACATGCAGCATGCAAGCAGAAACACAGCATGCGTGCAGCATGCATGCAGATTTGCAGCATGCGTGCAGGAATGCAGCACGTAAGCATGCAAGCACGCATGCAGCATGCGTGCAGGCATGCAGCATGTAAGCGTGCAAGCAGGCATGCAGCATGCATGTAGGCATGCAGCATGCATAGTTTCCGTCACGGCTTCGGCGTTGCGGGGCTCCGGCGGTCCCACGCGAGCTTTTCGTCGCAGATGGTTTTCGCTCACCACCGAGGCTTCGGCTTGCTGGCCGGCTTCGCTGGCCAGCCTCAGCCCCGGCGGCGAGCACAACCCACCTGCTCCTTAGCTCGCGAGCCGCCTCGCCCCTCCGCGCCTACGCGGGCTTATATTGCACTCTAGGGTAGGGCAGACAAGACTACGTGGAGTCGGGTTTGCAGCGATTCGCTTCTGTCAATTTATTTTCTCAATAAAATTCTATGCTTTTATTCCAATACATTATTGGCACATTTAATTTTAGATATGCTAAAATTAGAGCTTTTATAAATTTTGCGAAATAATCGTTATGCCAAAATAAAGTTATGCCAATATAGTTTAGGCTATTTTACATTAGACATTCTAAAATTAGGCCTTTCAATTCTTAGGCCAAACTATAATGGTGGCAAAACAATCTTTAGGCGAAACAATAATTGTACGTTTTAAGTTTAGGCCAAAACGGTTTGGCCAAACCATATTAGGACAAACAATTTTAGGCGAACCGAAGGGCACCCAACAAATATCCATCCATCATACTTACAACTTTCGCGTTTATAATATTAGTAGGATCTATCAGTTACAAACACTTATCTATTGGTTACCTGTAGTTACATACATTAATTACGACTATTATCCCTGAAAGGTTAGTCAGAGACTAGGCAATTAATACCGCAAAAGCAGTCTTCTACCATAGTCCACTTTTCACTAAATAGCGACTGCACATGTGCTCAGCGCGACAGGTGGTAAGCCCATCGCCTCTCTATGCTTTTGAATGTATGTGCAGTCTTTAGTACGTTAGTCGCCTTTTACGCCACCCTAGGGAAGAGAGGGGGTGGTAGTATTCTTTCACCGCTACGCGACGCGGTCAACCTACGTAGTTCTTATTGTTTCCATGAATGTGTGTCTCTCTGGTAGTGCTTACTCTTTGATGGCTTTACCCTACGCCTTCCTTTATAGTTAGAGCCTATTACGAATTTTACTCACTATTCAATCGCATTTACAGAAAACGATGTTGTTGAACATTATCGAGTTGTCGTAAGATAGTATTCGTTAAAACCTTCTTTATCGATGGTTCCGTGGTTAAAATCCACCAACCCGCATTAAGCTAGAGTGGTAGGATAAAGCCAGATCTCCATGTTATATTTCTCATTTGGTAATCATGTGGGGAGGCTTGGACGGAGCAGTGGAAAGTTTATATACCAATTATGACTGAAAACTATACTGTATTCTATAAAACTGATGACTGGAGTTAGGAGTTTTTTCTAGTAAACATTTTATCCTTAACTATATAGCATTGTAAATGCAAAAAATTCAATAATAAAGATATTTATAAGCAATTACGCCTTTATCGATTGTTAAATACTTGCAGTAGTAATACCGTAATACCGCTGGCTTGCAGCGTAGATCAAACTACTAGAAAAAATTCAACGAGTCTTCTGGGGTCTTGTCTTTTTACATATCATCCTTTAGGAGCTCAGTTACCTACCGTAAAGACACAATAGAAATTCAAATGTTAGTGTCCTCTAGGTGTCTTCTTGACAGATAATAGGTTAAAGTAATCAGGACTATAAAAGTAGTGCAGTAACAACATACTTGTACGTAAGTAGTTAAGTAGTAGAACTCTTCGATATGCAGATGTGTGTTTTCTGAAAGATGTAACTTAAGAGGAGTTAGGCGATCAGTGAAAATTCCGGCGAATTCCCGGCCCTCGCGGGTGTTGCGCGGTGCGGGGTCTGCGGTAATTCGTAAGTGTCATTCACATTTTTGTCTAAAAGTTAAGTATTATTGTAAAACACGGTCGTAATGTACATTTATACGAAATTTTAGAGGTAACTTCAGGATTTTTTTTCTATGGAGCAAAATGTGTTCAAACGTATTTTTGAAAGAATTGCCATTGCCTCACACAAACTTTCAGTAAAACATATTAAAAATTTCAGTGCATAGAAAACATCAAATTTTTTCGTTTCCACCGCCTAAGCCCGCTTATGCATCTTGAAGGCTAGAGTGAACTATTTCTAGAACAGCATGTCAGACCATTGTCTTATTTTTCCTGAAGATCAGATGAAAGTGTGGTGAAATGCTTGCCTATTTTATTTTGAAGTAAAAAAAGAGTTCCACTTATAAAGTGCTTTTAGGCCATTATTTTCGAACACAAAACAATAGACAACCTCGCTAAAAGTAACTCGAGCATCACGTACGTAAAAAGCAAATTCGATGGCAACTCCGATTGCCATCTTGTCTCGTAGGAGTAAAGTTTATTTTGGCATCATCGATTACCATGTAGGTTTCCCTTTAACGTATTCTATGCACGAACTGACGTGGTAAACAAAACTCCAAAATGGGTTCATAGGTAGATTTATTAGGGTCAGACAGCGAGCAGGCGAAATTGGATTCAGTTTCATCGGGAACCTAAATTCGGAGGCGAAAGATTTACTATTATATGTTGAATATAATCGTTAAATTTGTACAGATAACAATTATGTATTTGCTAATAAAAACATAACGTTAATGATATTGCAACTTCAGTAGTAAGTAAAAGTATACTGCCTCGTTGAAATCAAGTCAAGGGGGTTGACTTAAAGTTTGCATTCCACTTATACCTACACTGGGTTTACTTGGCCCGTCGTAAAAGGCGACTAACGGATAAAAGACGGCACATACATTCAACTACTACTGTTATTAATACTGATAACTAACCCTTTGGGGATATTAGTTATAAATCTATTTATGTATGTGTGTACAAAATTTAGATAAACATTTCACATTTAAGAAGCGATGCAATAGTACATTGTTACCCTAGGGGTGAAAGTAGCTTATTTACTTTAGCCCCGAGACGGGGTTCGTTCGAGGGACTAAATAAGTCTTTCACCCGAGGTGAACACTGTGCTTTTCATTACGAATACAAGGAAAGTAAAATGAATTAGCCAAAGAAATAACAAATGAATATCGGATTGTCGCTTTTCTGCCTTATCTTTTTTTTCTGTGGCCGGCCAGCTATTCAGCCTTTAGTTTTCATTTTCATCATAAAAAAATGGTAAATATTTTGCCCAAATTTATGTTATTTTAAGGAAATAGTTGAAAGTAAATTATAAAAAGTAATTTAAAAAATATAAGAATTCTTTAATACTTATCCTTATGTTATTTTAATTTTACATAGTATATAGAAAGTTGGGACATGGTTCAATAGAAATGTGTAATAAAACTAGTTTTTTTTATAATTTGACAGTACCTGGCAGAAAAACAACTTCAGACCTACTTTCCGAGTATGAGTAATAAAAAGTTTTAAATTAGGTTTATATGGCGGCTAATGTTTGTCAAACGGGTAAAAGAAAGTAATATAATATTTAGTTCTTAAAACAACTTTAATTAAAGTCAATGATTTAACACAAAATCATCTTCAAATATGTTTATTATTAATATTAGAAAATACTCAGGTATCCACTAACATTTTGATTAATTACTCTAGTGACGAATAATGAGAATTGTATGTTTGGCTAATTAAAACTATTAAACAAATTCAAAGGTTACATACCTTTGATGAGAATAGATATTTTAAGCAAATTCAACAAATACCTTTGGTAATTTAAACGTTAAATTTTCCGAGAAATATTTTAAGACTAAGATGTCTCTTAAAGAGAGAAACGGGCACACTGTGCAGCCTGCAGTATAAATACGATGCTTTGTACTCATATAAAACACGTGTGCATTACATACAGGCAAAATTACATACAAACATTATAATCACGACTGTACTGTACTAGAAGAAGGTAAATACCACACTGAAAAATGCCAGTGACCCAGAAACAATAACTAGACTCGAAACCAAGAAACACTATTTGCCCGACCCGGGAATTACTTATCCCAGAAACACCACTATAACTTCATATCATTATTTAATACTTACTAAAAATTAACGTTTATCAATAATCCTACATATATATTCTTCTTGTAAGGTGTCAAGCCGATGTATGGTGATAGGGAACTACCATACCTATCCATTGGATACACATGTATGTGTTACGATTTTTTGTAGTTTTCGAGTTATAATTTTTTTTCGTTTTTTTATGATTCAACGACGAGACTGCTCTAAAAAAATTATATCTTTTTTTTAGGTCGACTTTTCTATGATGTCTTTTTTTTTAAACAATGCCTATTGATTGCACTTTTATGAGTAAAAAAATCTCCGTCCAAATTTAATCTATAGTACTAAAATTTTGATACTAACTTTAAAAATTGGGTTAATTAGAACAGAATGGAATTTTTAACTTCGATAAAAAAAATTAAAAAACATTTTCCATAGCTTCTGACTAGTCTCAAAAACTGCCCAACCAAATATGCTTTTATACTAATACAAAAAAAGATGTACTAAATGGGACTTTTTTTGCTGAAATCGGTCGTTGAACGTGGTATATCGGAAATTGTGTAATTTTCATCTATACTAATATTATAAAGAGGAAAGATTTGATTGTTTGTTTGTATTGAATAGGGTCCGAAACTACTATACCGATTTAAAAAATTCTTTCACAGTTGGGAAGCTACACTATCTCCGGGTGACATAGGCTACAATATATTTTAAAAATATTAGGGATCCTTACTAAAACTCAAATAAATTCCTTACATCGTGTGGGCTACGAAAACTATTGATGATAGAACAAATGCGATTTAGGCGTCGTCACTGGGGTACGCGAGGGTAGTCATTTTGAAAATTCGTCACGGGGTCCACGCGAACGTAGTCGTCGGCGGTCTGCTAGTATTTTATAATTTCTTAGTATCTTTGCATATTCTTGTCTATCAGGAGATTAATTATCCCTTTACGTATAAGAAGAACTCAGTTGATACTAATAACATACATTACTATCCTCAAAATTACCATTAATAATGAGAGAGCCAAAATTTCGAGGACCTCCTTGGTCGAGTGGTTTGTACACCGGTTTTCATGGTGTCGCCATCTCTGAGGTCCCGGTTTCGATCCCCGGTCGGGTCAATTTAGAGAAAATTTGTTTTTCTAAATTGATTTCGGGTCTGGGTGTTTTTTCTATGTTTATGTATATTTATCCGTTATCTTACCATATAAACGAGTTTCACAAGAATACTCATCTTGGTCTAGATAGTTGTGGTGAGCGTAAACAAAATTTATTTATTTTATTTATAAAATAAAACTCAAAATGCAATAAAAATTTAATATGTTCAATATGCTGGCCACCAAATGATATACATTCGGCACCGCCGCAAAAAATGTTTTTCTTAAATTTTTGCGGCGGTGCCGCATTTTGAGTTTTATTATGGCTCATTATTAATGGTAATTCTTTTATATTTAAACTATAAAAGGCGGCGTGACTATAAAGTGACGACGCCTACATCGCATTTGTTCTATCATCAATAGTTTTCGTAGCGCACACGATGTAAGGAATTTATTTGAGTTTTAGTAAGGATCCCTAATATTTTTAAAATATATTGTAGCCTATGTCACCCGGAGATAGTGTAGCTTTCCAACGGTGAATGAATTTTTTAAATCGGTATAGTAGTTTCGGACCCTATTCAATACAAACAAACAATCAAATCTTTCCTCTTTATAATATTAGTATAGATGAAAATTACACAATTTCCGATCTACCACGTCCAACGACCGATTTCAGCAAAAAAAGTCCCATTTAGCATATCTTTTTTTGTATTAGTATAAAAGCATATTTGGTTGGGCAGTTTTTGAGACTAGTCAGAAACTATGGAAAATGTTTTTTAATTTTTTTTATCGAAGTTGAAAATTCCATTCTGTTCTGATTAACCCTATTTTTAAAGTTAGGATCAAAATTTTAGTACTATAGGTTAAAGTTAGGAAGGAGATTTTTTCACTCATAAAAGTGCAATCAATAGGCATTGTTTTAAAAAAAGACATCATAGAAAAGTCGACCCAAAAAAAGATATAATTTTTTTAGAGCCGTCTCGTCGTTGAATCATAAAATAACGAAAAAAAATTATAACTCGAAAACTACAAAAAATCGTAGAACATACATGGGAGTCCAATGGATAGGCATGGTAGTTCCCTATCACCATACATCGGCTTGACACCTTACAAGAAACACGCTGTATTATACTTATTAAATAAATAAAAAATACAGAAAACTTAAATGTATGGTCTAGATACATACATGTTTTAAACGTCACATTTAAAATTTTACTATAGATTTTAGATTTAATAGGTATATTTTAAATAAATATTTTAATGTCCTTGCATAGCTGATTTGATACGAGTATTATTAAAACTAAAACCTTATATTTTTAAACAAAGAATTTTCCCTAATATAGTCTGTAACACTATCTCTGTAGCATCTGTGACGCTAAAAATGCAAAGCTTTTGAACTCACAAACACTAAGAATGAGGTTTTATGCGCGCAGCACATATAACCATATTCGTAGAATATTGAGGTATTATAACTAGAGATGACAGATATCGCGAAGCAATTTTTTGCGCACTGTACCACCATAAAAAGTATATTATAAAGAAGAGCGACTTCCTTTGCAATAAGCACTTAATAGAGCGAGTCGATCACTTAGTTTATAATCAATCAATCAATCAAATCAATTATTTACCAGAACATTATTTACAGCATAAACAGGTGACAATGTCAATAAAGATAAAGTACAAATGTTCGCTTTATACTCGAAAGCAAAAATATAAATGTCAGTAATTAAATGTCAATAAATCTATTTTAATTAAAAAAAATTGAATTAACGTAGCAGTTTTTGCCATGCATAAAACCTCTGCATGGTTGTGTTTTAGTAGGTTCTCTTTGTGAATTATTTACATTTATAAAACTGGTTGGGTACAACAATAAATGTTTTTTTTTAGTTCCGGTCCATGGGCTGTAACCTCCTTGTTAGTAAGCGATTGCGTTGCGTTTGCATCCCATGGGATGCAACCGCAACTGAGTGCACAAGAAATTGCTTCATGGTGCCGTCTCTAGTCATAAAACCTCACAGCATAGTAATACGCTTGCGAGTGCGCTCTCATGTTGGGAACGATATAATAATGCTACTTTATTCTCATACAAGTGTTTATTGCTTTGCATTTTTCTAGTGCTACTTGAGAAGACGGTTACAACCACGGTTGCAACACAACTTAAGGACACAAGTAGGGTATAATTATTATGTATGCCGCATATTTAATATTATATCGGGTTACTGCTGCTGAAAAGAGGACTACGACAACTCTGCCAAGAGTGTAGCGACGAAGAAATAAATTAAATTTGTTTACGCTTATACTAATTATCTAGACCAAGATTAAGTAATCTTTAAAAACTCGTTAATCTGGTAAGATAACGGATAAATATACATAAACATAGAAAAAACACCTACACCCGAAAACCGTTTTTTCTCTTAATTGACCCGACCGGGATTGAACCTGGGACCTCAGAGATGGTGCGACCACTTGACCAAGAAGGTCGTCACAAGATTAGGTATACGAGTATTAGACTTATAGTACACATAAAAGAAGAACAAAATATATTTTTTTGCCTTTTTGCCTCAATGCTGAGCAGTGACCGCCACAATTAAAAATCAAATCAGCTGGTTAATAAACCGGGGCTGTATATTGTGAGAGAATTTGTATAAATTACCCAAGAGCCATTGCTTACATTTTTTAGTTAAATCTGCCCCGGCCAGGCTGGCCGGAGGGCCAGCGCGGGTTATAACCCAATCTCCCCTTGTGCCATCCATGTGGGAAAGCCTGTTCCCAACAGTCGAGGACAACTTATTAGTTATTGATTTCTTATATTTCTTTTCAAAAGCTCAAAAGCGGTGGCCAACTCCTCCGTTACATGGATGCTTAGAAAATAAATATGAAAAAGTGCAAGATTGAGCCATCTCGTTGGGAAGCCTTGGCAGGAAACCGGCCAGATTGGAGGAGACTAGTGCGGGAAAACGTCTGCAGCTTTGAAAGCCAACTAAAGTGCGATCTAGATCAAAATCGTGACCAGCTGAAAAGTAAACCGCTGGCAAATATACAGTACAATTATATCAACAGTACTCTTACGTGCATTAATGCGAGGACTATTAACGCTAAAATCGGTTAAATATTAGTCACATAAGAGCTCACCAGAAAAAGTAGGCAGAAATAGTGTCGACGTAACCGAAATCAGCATGAATATAATAATAATAATAAACAAATCATGTGTTTCCATCACATTGGCTTTAACAATTTTAACAAACATAAATCAAGAAAAACAACATATTTTTAATGCTTAAAATTGCCATGGTGAAGGAGCGAAACTAGTGCTACGCGAACCTGAATTACTGAGTTTCGGCCCCCATACAATTTAGATTTAAATAACTTATTTTAGTGGGTGTTCTTGGTGAGTAATAACATCATCATATTTCGTTTCAAAATCATGTTTTGTACTATTCAAAGAGCATTTACTTATGTATGACTTAGAAGGATTTACTCCTGAGTTTTATGCCAGCTTCTTCTCAGTCGAAGGCTCTTCTAAAATCCGCACTGGTGGTAGATTAGTTAGGTATGTAGGTGGATTAGTTAGTAAGATTAGCTTTTTAAGATTTAACTACACGTTTTTAACTGTTTTTCAATACGTGCCTGTAAAGGTTTATGTTGAATAAATTATTTTGTTTTTTCTTTTGAATGATGATTGTAACGATAATATTTTTGTATGTACACACTGTTTCAGATCAACCTACCCTAAACTATCAAATTTCTCCAATGAATATTGATAACTAATACCAAAAGATAGTTCAAATTTTTTTATAGAAATTTGACAGTTTTGGGTAGGTTGATTTGACGCCGTGTGTAGTTATTCAATTTGCGTTCGCCGAGAGGAAGACCTCGGCGAACGTAATTAGATCCAGATCGGTGACATTCTCGTTAAAGATCAGCCCCCTTACTCTTGAAACCGATCGCTATTGGAGCGGATTGGTATTGTGAATTTTCGAACTCCTTAATTACGATACCAGAGCTAATATGGATTCATATTGCGTGGATATTTGCTGAAAAAAATACAAATCTCAATGCCATTTAGTTCACCCAATATGAATCCAAATTAGCGCTGGTGTCGTAACTTAAAAATACGAAAATTCACAATACCAATCCGATCCAATAGCGATCGGTTTCGAGAGTAAGGGGGCAGGTCAAAAACTACGATCAACAATACCAACTAGATAACGCGTCACGTACAAAATCAGAGCTAAATTCTATTCACGTGAATAAATACTTTTTCAAAGAAATATATTACTCCTGTCACTTAAAAAAGAAAAAACGTCAATAACATTTATTAGTGAAATCAACCTTAATGGGCAACAAATAAAGTACTTTTTCCTTTTATGCCTTGCGAGAAAATAAGAGCTCACTTCTCAAGTGCGTTCTTATTCACCGAGACACATGAGAAGGGTCAAAAGTACCCTAAGCCGGCGAGCACGTATGAAGAACATTACGAAAGTAATTAAAGCGAAGTTTGTGTGTCCGGATCATAGCAAATGGAAAGCTATGGTCTCTTGGTAGTATTCTTTAGCGGTGAAAGAATACTACCAGCCCCTCTCTTCCCTTGGGTGTTGTAAAAGGCGACTAACGGACTAAAGACTGCACATACATCCAACAGCATTGAGCGGCGATGGGCTCACTACCTGTCACACTAGTGCAGTCGTTATTTGGTGAAAAGTGGACTATGGTAGAGAACAGCTTATGCTGTCCTCATTGCCTAGTCTCTGACTAACCCTTCGAACTAACCCTTTATACTGTCCGACTGCTGGGTAAAGGCTGCCGTCATTGAAGTCAAGTCACCGCTATTTAATGGGTCTTGGCTAAACCACCACGCTTGGCAAATTCGGGTTGCTGATCACAAACTCGGGCTAATGCATCGAAAAATCCGAAACACACATTACCTGCCCTGAGAATTGAACTCGGAACCTCCGGATATCAAACCGAATGGTTGTCCACTTGGCTACCGAGGCGTAACTTGTCTAATCTACCCGTATATCACTTTTTACTACAGCGCTTCTTATAGCATAATAGCGTTACCTCAGGATTTTTAATCATTTTCATCATTTTATAAAATTACTAAACTAAAACACTTTTAAAGACTTAATAGAATTCTGGTAAGCAATATTCATTAGTGTAAAATTCATAAAAGCTAGCGAAACTCTGCATTCTACGGTGAAGCACCTAATAAAAGTCTGCTTGACTTATCTCATAGGTAATTCTAGGCGAAAGGCTTTTGATGCATGGCAATACCCTCTGCTAGCTGGGATTTTAATTTTGTTCTTAAGACTCTTCTCTATTGTTTAAAGATTTTCTGCAATATTATAGAACTTTCACTTTGCTCTTATACCTAAAGGCATGCTGTTATAAAGAATAAACTTATTAAAAGAATAAGAAATATCCATTTGAGCAGGCATAAGAGATTTATTTTTAAATTATATACCGAAAATACAGCGTTTGAGACAATTGTAAGCAAATTGTTCATGCTAGAACAATTCTCCTCCTCCGTGCTTCGTTTTCCTCATTGCTGAGGGTCGTGACCTCCTTCATCATATATGCGACGCTTGATGATTGAGCGCCATCTGGACCGGTTGCCGGCAACGTGTAGTGCATCGTGCATAGAGGTATCCAGCGCGGTACGGATCTGGTCGGACCAACGCATCGGGCTGCGGCCGCGAGCTCTTTTTCCTTCCACCTTCCCCGTGACAATTAACTTCTCTAAATTGTCACCACTTCTTCTGGCAATGTGACCGAAGTATTCTAGGATTCTCAAGAGGCATATGGATGAGAGCCTGGATTTGATTTTCAGTTGCTTGAGAATCGACAAGTTGGTCCGATGAGCTGTCCAAGGAATCCGCAGCATTCTTCTCCAGCACCATATTTCAAACGCATCAATGCGGTTTCGGTCCGATGCTTTTAGCGTCCACGTCTCAGCACCGTATAAGAAAATCGAGAACACGAGAGCACGCACTAGTCTGACTTTAGTACTCAGTGAAACGCTACGGTCTTTCCAAGTCTTGTGGAGTTGGGACATAGCGTTCCTGGCCATTCCTATACGCCGCCGTACTTCAGCTTCGCTGGAACCATTATTGCTTATGCTTGATCCCAGGTATATGAAGCTGTCAACGACTTCCAGTTGTAAGGTACCACTGAGATCCAGCTTTTTCACGCGGTCCACCACCATAATTTTTGTCTTGGATCTGTTGACAAATAGGCCAAGCTCATTGCTAACAGTCTCCATCCTGCTCAGTAAAGTGACCATTTCAGCTTCAGTTGCAGCTAAGAGAGTGGTGTCATCGGCATAGCGGAGGTTGGTGATTTTCACTCCGCCAATGCACACTCCTCCATCCCAGTCGTCGCAAGTTCGCCTCATGATGTATTCTCCGTACGCATTAAATAGAACAGGAGATAAAATACAGCCCTGCCGAACGCCTTTTTCAAATTTGAAGGATTTTGAGGTTACCCCAGCCACCCTGACCACTCCCTGACTCTGAGAGTACAGACTTTCAAGAAGTGCAGTAAGGTGGTCGGGGACACCAAGCTCCGCAAGCACTGTCCACAAGCTTCCCCAGTTGACACAATCAAACGCCTTACTATAGTCTACGAAACACATAATGACTGGTGTGTTATATTCGTAGGCCTTTTCCACAACCTGCCTGACGTTTAAAATTTGCTCACGCGTACCTCTGCCTTTTACAAAACCCGCCTGCTCCTGCGGTATTTGCCAGTCTAGATAGTGTCGGATGCGGTTATTGATAATATGGAGCAGTATTTTGCTGGCATGAGAAATGAGGGCTAAGGTGCGGTAATTGTCACATTGTTTCGAAGATCCTTTCTTATGGAGTGGCAGGATGGTGGACTCTGCCCAGTCGTGAGGCCACTCACCACTGCACCAAACTTTGCAGCAGATGGAATGTATGGTGTTGATACCCAAGTCACCCAGTGCCTTTAAGAGTTCCGCAGTGATGTTGTCGGGACCCGGGGCCTTCCTTATCTTGAGGGCGTCCAATGCAGCTGTAACTTCAGACCGCAAGATGTCGGGTTCGAGTGTTAAGTTGCTCCAGTCAAGCCGGGGAGGCAGCAGGCCTACCGGTTCCTTGTATAACTGTTCACAGTAACAGCGCCAAGCTTCAGCTATTCCATCAACCTCGTGTATCAGGTGGCCGTTGCTGTCTTCTATGACCCAAGTCTTGGGTTTAAACTTTTTCGACAGCAAGCGAACTTTCTTAAAGAGGTCTGCCGTTTGAAATTTTATGGAATGACGTTCAATGTCGCTACAGATGGCCTCAATGAACCTGTTTTTGTCGTCGCGGCAGCCCTTGTCGATGGCCCTACAAAGTTCTGAATATTCCGCCATGACCTCCGAATTCTGCAAACCTTTGATCTTTGTTTCTTTCCTGCGTTTTACGAGTTCCCATGTGTGTTCTGAGATCCAGGCAGTATTTTTTCTGTCAGTTTTCACAGGTACGGCGCTTAGGACCTCAGTTATTGTGCCTTTAAGGTGTTCCCATTCAGCATTGGCATCAGGAAACGTAGTTGATTTGAGAAGCTTCTTTTCAATGGCGGTGCGGAATGATGGTCTTTCAGCCAGCTCAAGGCGTCTAGGCTTAGGTGAAGGTAGCTTGAGAGGAGCCTTTAGCCGGAGCGCGAATTTTGACACCAGCAAGTTATGATCGGATCCGCATTCAGCACCAGGGAAGGTCCTTACATTAGAAACTGAAGACTTCCAGCGCGAGGATATGAGGATGTAGTCAATTTGGTTTCTGAACCGATCGCCCGGAGACTTCCATGTGTAAAGCCGCCTTGGGTGATGTTGGAAGCACGTATTTAAAATTGTGAACTTTCTATTTACACAAAAGTCAAGAAGCCGCTCACCGCGCTCGTTTCTATCCCCGAGACCAAATTTACCGACTGTTTCTCTTAGGTGGTCGTCTGCTGCAGTGTTGCCGATTTTAGCGTTCCAGTCTCCGAGCACCATGGTGATCTCCCTGTTTGGAATGGAATTAAGCGTCTCTTCTAGTTTGCCGTAAAACGCATCGATGTCCTGATCCGTAGCTTGTGCTGTGGGAGCGTATATTTGAACAATGTTCAATGTGCAGGGCTTGGTGTTCAGCTTTATTGTGATTATGCGATCTGACAACGAAGAACAATTCTAGTATTCGTGTTATAGTGAATAGTGGCCCAACAGTAAGGTTATAGGATGATCACATTGATTGCAGAAGCGTCAAAGGTTGACGCATGAAAATTAATTACAAACAAAATAATGTTAAGATATTTTTCTACAAACAAAAAAAAAATTACAATTATTATATTTAATGTTCCACAAATAGCACGGAATAGAATCTAAAATCTATTACTTTCTACGAAGCTTTCTACCATATTATACGGTTCTAACTATTATTGTACTACTAAAGGTATTCTCTAACACTTAAAGTCCTATCCGTACCGTTTCATTAATGTCAATTTAATGATATAATTAAGCACTACAAGTAGGCATTCTCTAGCAATAAAGCGATTATAGTATCCATTTAGGTTAACCGAGGGTCGAGCCTTAAAGTCAGCGATTCGAAAGGGTATTCTAAATTATTTGCATCCACATGACTGTGAGCCAATGATTTGACTTGAAATTTAGACTTACCAAAAAGGTTTAATACTTTGATTGGAATATAATATGCTTTGTCTAACCAATTTAGTTTAACCTTTGTTTGTAAGCTTCTTTTCTACATTTTGACTACTTTATTACTGTCGGATTAAGACGTGTTTAAAACATGTAAGTAATGGGTGATTTTTTAAGAGCCTTTTTTTAAAGTTGAAATAAAACAGGTAAAAATGCATTATATATACAAAATCCTTATTGGTATCGATAAACTGGTTCTTGCCATTTACTTTTTAAAAAGTACTTCATGCAAATGTTGACCACGGCTGCGTTTCAAATAGTCCATACGGAAGGTCTAATTTTGCATAACTTTTTCCAGTATTTCGACCTGAATTCCACCAATAGTTGTCTTGTAAGGCCTCAATAGTGTTGGGCTTGTCTTTATACACCAACGATTTCACGTAGCCCCACAAAAAATAGTCCAGAGGCGTCAAGTCGCATGATCTTGGTGGCCAATTTACAGGGCCAAAACGAGAGATAAATTGCGCACTTAATTCATTCCTTAAAGTGTCCATTCCTTCACGTGCTGTGTGGCATGTGGCGCCGGCGCCGTCTTGTTAAAACCACATGTCAACCAAGTTCAGATCTTCCAATATGGGCAATAAAAAGTTACGGATCATGGATCGATATCGTTCCCCGTTGACGGTAACGTTTCGTCCAAGGTCGTCTTTAAAGAAAAACGGTCCAATAATTCCACCAGCCCATAAACCACACCAAACTGCTTATCACACTAGATGCGGCAATTTTGCTTGTTAACATATCCATTAAGCCAAAAGTGAGCCTCATCACTGAACACGATTTTTCGATAAAACAGCGGATTTTCTTCGAGCTGTTGCAAGGCCCATTCACTAAAAATTCGACGTTGTGGTAGGTCATTTCTCTTCTAGCCTTTAATTGTTGCACAAGTTGAATTTTGTAAGCCTTCATACCCAAATGGACACGTAAAATTTTCCAGATGGTGGAGAACACATTTGAGATTTGAGAACAACTGTTGAGATCGGCGGCGAATGGATATTTCACGATCTTCATTGACACTGGTTGCTACGGATGCAATATTCTCTTCGGTACGCACTATACGCATGCGAGTCGATGGTTTAATGTCCAATAAAGTAAATTTGGTACGAAATTTGGTAATAACACCTCTAATTGTGGTTTCACTAGGTCGAAAATGTCGACCATAAAATGGCCCTAAGACGCGAAACACATTTTTAACAGAACACGAATTTTGGTAATAAATTTCTACGATTTGCAATCGTTGTTTGTTTGTAAGTCTTTCCATAACGAAATGGCATAGTTTAATAAACAATTTTGACTTGACAGATAACGCTTGGGCGCCATTACATATCAGTGCTGCCAACTTGAAAAAAAGAGGTCGTAAAAAATCACCCGTTTTAAGTAGTGATTGGATGTGGAGTACTAAAGATTAGGCTCAGTAGCGCGCCTTGGGAGAAGCTAGATCCAGCAGTGGACATAATGTAGCTATAAGGCTGGTGATAGTATTGATGAATGTTGATGAACCATTTAATTGTTAGAAAGCGCTGATCAGTGCTTAATTAATAGAATTTCTATCGTGTCTAGTGGCGCTGCGTTCTAGGTGTTAATGGTGAATTACATTGAGATTTGGGATTGTATCAATTGTGAATGATTTTCCATGGCCATGATGTTTAACCGTGAATTTTATGTCATGACAAAATTACACATTGATAAAATAAAAATAGTCCTCAAAACCTTTCAAAGTATTTTCTATCTTTTTAGCTTTTGTCAACCAGAAATCTGGTGTAAGCCTCCTTCAAACTTCTCCACTTATTTCTATCCTGGGCAGTAAGGATCCAGTTGATACCGGCCACTTTCTTGATGTCATCCTTCCACCTCAATTGTGGTCTTCTTCTCGCGCACTTTTGATCTCATGGTCGCCATTCTACGACTCTTTTGCACCAAGAATCCAATTTTCGTGCAATGGTGACCAGCCTATTACCACTTCAGCCTAGCCACTTTAAAGCCAACGTCCTGCACTTTGCTCTTTAACCAACTTCAAAAAAAGGAGGAGGTTCTCAATTCATCGAAATAATTAACGTCTCTGCATCGGAGAAAACAATATTTTGTATAAAATGATAAGCAGTTGACATTAAGATGTAGAAAATTGAAAAAAATAATAACCAAGCCAATAAAAGTGACAAATAAATAATAAATATTATTTATTTGCCATTTTTAATTAGATCCTTAATTATATTAAATTAATTAATGACATTGGATTTCCTAAAACAAATTTTTTCCATCGAATTGGAAAACCTACGCCTACAATAACTTATATAGATGATCACATTTTATTACTTCCCTTAAATAACAGTTATGGAAACTGTCCTAATGTGTCCCCCGGATTATCCCTTTATAAAACCCTAATTGAAAAGGCTCATCTGGCTAAGTATCTGTTTCAATGGGGTACAAATAACATTCTGAGTTTGGTATTTTAGATGGATTTAAAGATAACTTACATAGTTTTTATTAATTGTTATTGTCAAACAGCTATGAATTTTAGTAATGGGGTTTTAAACCCTTTGAATCGGGATTTTTATTAAGTATTTAATAGTAGATTAGTACAAAGAAATTTTAAGTATAATATACTGCTTGGCTATCCATTATTGAAGTCAAGTAATCGCTAAAATTTATGGGTTAATCACCACGCTAGCCAAAATGTGGGTTGATTATAACAAAGTCGGGCTATGCAAAAATGATCACAAAGTCGGGCTATGCAAAAATCCGAAAAACACCTTTGATTAACCAGTAAATAAATCCAGGACCTCCTGGTATGACTGGTATGGGGAGATGATATCTAACAATTAACAATAATATAAACTTTAAGCTAATATATGCAAAGGTGGTCATGACGCTAAAAGTGACCTCTTCCTGACCACATTACGGACCTAAGAATGATATAAACGCTAAAATATATTAACGCTAAACGCACTTCTTGTTTACTTCCAATATACATATTTGTGGATGAACCAAAATCAATTGTAAGTAGAATTCGACTCTAATTACACTAAGCATATCTAGTTTACATAATTATTTAATTGGGTTTATACCCGTTTAATTATGTTTAATAATAAATAAATAATGGTGCGGAGGTTCTAATGAATAGATTATAAATTCAGATAGGTTTTATGTATTTATATTTTTGTCCTTCAAACGAGTCAAGAAGAGGCACTTTGTGGGCCGGCTGGATAAGAGTGACTGATGCTACGTATCTTACGCTGCACCAGTTGTCCTCGCGCCTGGTCTATACTTCCACTGAGCATCAGGTAGAGTGGAGTCACTTACCGGACTTCATAAAAAAATTGTTTTTAAATAATTTAATAATAAATAATGTATGTGTGAAGAGATAAAATATCCCGTAAACAACAGTGTTAAATAATTAAATTTAAGACCACCTCTGTACGCAAATTTGATACCCTCCCCAAGTTCTCTATCTCGTCTACCTCCAGCGACAGCTTAATAATAAAGACACATACAAACAAAGGGTCGTCGGCATTAAGTTAGGGAGGCAGTAAAACGTGAGGTAAGTAATCTCTACTAAGTAATGTGCTGAGGACGCTGGTATTAAGCCTTTGGGAGTCCATATCTCACTAGAATGCCGTGGCCACGACGCTGCCGCAGCCGTCGCTTAGTTGCCAAGTGAAAAGTAGGAAGGGGTTTACTTCGAAATTACTAGATTTAAAATTACTAAAAAGTACTGGTGGCAACCCTGACAATTCTTACACTTTCCTAAAGACTGGCAACGCATCTGCGAATCCTCTTTGCGGGTGTCGATCGGCGGCAGTGATTACCTTCCACCTTGGGCTTTGCCTGCCTGCTCGTTTGCCTTATTTTAATAAAAAAAAGCATTACCAGAAAATCAAAATAACATGAATTTCTCAAAAGATCCACAGTTGATATCGTAACAAATCTCGCTAAAACACGTTTAAAAGTCCTACGACGTTATTGGTCGCCTACACCTTTTTATACTCGACCGACACGGCCTGACTTCCACGACCAGGGGCCCAAGTCTGCTAATTTACGAATGGCATAATTGAATCGCAATTGGATCGTATTGTAATTGTTTGACACATTTGGTATTCTCTTACTCATATATGAATACCAAATGTGTCAAACAATTACAATGCGATACAATTGCGATACAATTACGATTCAATTATGCTATTCGTAAATTAGCAGACTTGGGCCCCAGGGGGGTTACTCTTGAACGCAAACTCACTCTTAATACAATTCCAATGCGATTAATATGTATCAATATTGGGATAAGTAAAGGTAATTCCGGAAAGCTATCTCGATAATAATTTGTTCAATCAATTTCCACGCAATTTAATTCCAATGTGGCGGTATTATCGCTAACAAAAGTGCCATTTGACATTTTTTAGATTTGTGATTTGAAATTGATTAATGCAATTGTGTTTCAAGAGTAGCCTACCAGTACTCCTTGGTCGAAATGTCAGCTATTAAAAGGTATGCGTAGAATGCCTTTACTTAATAGTTTTGCGTTAAGCCCCGTTCAAACTACGGGCACGGCATCCTAGTGAAGCCCTACCTGAATGTAACAAGGCGATGAATGGCGAAGTTATAAACGTTACAAGATGATATACACCTGTGACATTTTGTTATTACTGTCACGCCTCTGTTCTAGTAGTAAGATCACCGGTTGTTACGCACTTAAAAGACTAGAAAGAGTAAGTTTAAAGGTAAGTTAATAAACTATTATTTAGTGAAGTGTCAACTGTCGAACGGACGTACCTAACGTACTCGTTTAAGCGAAACATCGTAGTTCAATCTCTTGAGACCTTTTTTAGACAAGAGTAAATGCTATTCTTCTTCCTTTCTACCCACTAAAACCTCAGTACATCCCCCAATGTCCAACGTAAGAGCCGAAAAGGAACCAGTCCCAGGATTTAATCCTCTATCCTTTCCGGTAGAAGTGACAATCTAACTCTCTAGTCAACGCGAGTTTTTTAAATGTGTTAATATCGCATTATTATTAAACTTTATGAAGTAAACAGGAAAACAACTAAACCGACAACGGATACTTTAAATCGAATAGTCTACAACTTTACTGAAAATAAGAAAGTAATATGTATGGGAGAGATTTAAAATAAAATAATAAATAAAAGTATAAGATAATAAATTGTCCTTCATCAGGAAGTTAAGACTACCTAATGATATACAGTTATTAGTATATTCTAAACTTGTCTTATTAGCTGTCATTTAACCAAAAGCAGTATGATCAAAGCTCTAGATTTACTATCTGCCCCTGCATAAAGTGGTAAGATCAATAGAAAGCAGTATATTGAACCAACTTAAGTAATACGAACACTATGCGAACGGGCGCATTTTATCCTGCCAGAAAATCTATAAACTTTGAGAACTTCGCTAGTGTACTCAAATTAAACATCTTCCTTATTGTTGTTCAGAAAAGTTTTAACAAAGGAAATAATTAGAATCTTAAATCTAGCCCTCATTTCGCTGGGATCGCTATAATTAAATCTCAACTTTTCAACATCTGGAATACTTGTTGTTTCTAGTCCGTACAAGGGGCCACATAAAATGTTTAAAAAAGTTTACGTTTTTTTTTAAATTGATTAAGTTAGTAAAGTTTCATTCGGTCCACTTGGTTGCGCGTTGACGCATGAAGTTGAAGCATGTTGACGTTTGCTTTCCGTAATAAAGTTAGTAGGTACATCAAAATATAGGTAGCATTATTATTATGCTGCCAAGGCATGCCGCCGAGAGGAGGCGTCACCTGCGGTCATTGCGGCGAAACAGGTCACACATCATTATAAGAAGGCCGAGCCAGCAAAATGTACCACATGTTTGTTTTTAAAAAAACCGTAACCGTACAATCACAAAACCGGTGATGCCGATTTTCCTACGTAATCTTTACTAAGGGGATCCCGCACTAAATTGTAAAAATTTACGTATTATTAAATTACTTGTACTATGCGCTGAATTAGTTAAATACATTAAAATAACTTACGTAAGTTAGCCTGATCATTGCACAATGTCGTGGCATTGTTGAAATTTGAAACAAATTCTTTAAACAATAACAAACAATACATAAATCTAATGACTACTAATAACATTTTTTTTGGACATCTTTCTTAATTTTACGCATGAAACAATAATTCTTACATGAAAATATATTTTGTATTGATATTTTTCCCCCATCTTAAAAACGTAAATTTTCATTTTTAACACAAGCGGGTGATGTTTTTTTTTACATTTCGCCAGGTCTGAAACTTCAAAGCAGAATTGTTTTAATTTTAAATATCAATATTATGATTGATTTTGCTTTGAAGTTCATTAAGAGACTATGTCAGTTTTTGCGATCGCACTGCATCCTCTTAAATCTTTATATTTATTCACGACTATTAACCCCGAAGGGTTTGTCAGAGTCAATGAGGAACGCTAAAGCACCATATTGCCACAGTCCATACATACATATGTGGCGGCGCCACCTACCTGCATGACGCCGCACATAGTTCGACACGAAGCAAACACCTTCCAACCGTGTCAACAGATGGCGCTACAAAAATCAACATAAACCACTTAAAACGTAAGTTGGACTATTTATTTTTACCACCACCAATACCACACATATATACATAATAATATAATCATGACTATAAAACAATCCCCGAAGTGTTAGTCAGAGACTAAGCAATGAGTACAGCAAAAGCAGTCCTCACCACAAACACTTTTCACCAAATAGCGACTGCACAGGTGCTCCGCGTGACAGGTGGTGAGGCCACCGCCGCTCTATGCTGTTGGATGTATGTGCAGTCTTTAGTCCGTTAGTCGCCGTCAAGGGAAGAGAGAGGGTGATAGTATTCTTTCACCGCTACGAGACACGGTTTTTTATTTTATTTATTGATCCACCAACATTTGTTCCATTTCGTACATGCTTAATACTTAAATAATACTACAGCTAATAGTACAAACAATTACATGTAAATACCACTCACCTCTAGGAGCTCGATGGCGCAGCGGTTAAGACGTTCGGTTTACGGTCATCGTCGCTAAGCAACTTTCGCAATGCCGGGTCACTATATTGGATGACCAAATTAAAAAACATATCGAGCTCTTCCGTGCGTCGGAAGGCACGTTAAGCCGTTGGTCCCGGTTGTTGTCGTAACATGGCAGTCGTTAAAACCCACTAACCCGACAGCGTGGTGGGATATGGCCCAATATCCCCACGTTCTATTGTCCACGTGGGAGGCCTGTGCCCAGCAGTGGGACGTATATAGGCTGATGATGATTATGACCACTTACATCTACTAATAAACCTAAGTAATTCAATGTTATAGTTATGCCACAGCCCACATTTCGCCAAATTATCTCACAAAGTGTGAGACAAAGTAACCAAGTTTGTCCTTGTCTACTTTATAAAACCGGTTTACTAAATACTATACACCATTAAGTGATGTACGTCGCACCTGAAACTCGATAATTCGTGGTAATGAGCAACCATCGGTAGGTGAAATATCGTTTCTGATAAATCATTCAACGAACTGCAATGCCTGATCTGTTTGTGTGACATGAACGGATCTGAACTTTGATACGATAATTAAGTTTTTATTTTTTATTATTTTTAGGTGACGATAAGGCCGATAGTGAAAGCGTACTTCACCCCGATTCCTAGAGAATCTGGTTATCTCTAACTATCGGAACACAATAAAACTAGTAAGTTTAATGTTATCCATACCACAAATCAAACTGAGTACAAACAAGTCAACTGCGGCGAACCCAGGACCTCCAGTTGCGCAGTGGTTGTAACATTAGACCACATGGGCGGTTTATTCCGTAATAAAAGATTTATAGTATCTAAATGTTTTTATTAAAGTGTTATTTTTGTTCTTTTTTTGTATTTTAAAAGACGTATCGTTGACATTATGTCAATTCCATAATTTTTGACGTGACAACGTCTTATAAATTGGTTTGCCGGGTGACACTTCAAGAAACTGCGTTACGCTCCGCTCACGTTATGCGCTCACAATGAGAGCGAGTGAGAGGCACGCGTCCCTTCCACTCGGGCATGGTTAGCCCGCCTAAGAGCGAGAGAGACAGACATAAAAAGCGAATGAATATTCACATTAAAATTATTTTACCACTCAAAGTCGTTGTCACGTAAAACTTTCGCCCGTATACCGACTTTACAGGCAACCAATTTTTCCTTCGATAATATTATATGATCGAAGTATTTATCATTCTATTTTGTATTTAAGCGTTTGTGGTCTTTGTCTATACCCCATTTTTTTTTAAATATGTATGTCACGCTTTCAGCCTGTACCTACTCAAATGGTGTCTGCAAAATAATTTTAAATCATTTTTAAAGGCACTTTAAAATACGAAGGTTCAGTATAAAAATAGCAGCACCAATTAGCGATAGGTACTAACTAGGTACTAAAAAAGAAACTCTCGAACTAAAACCTAGCTAAAACGAACAAAACTCGGGTATTCTGGCCCGGCTCGGTGTTCGCTGAAGCCGAGCATTTTTCTAGTTAACATTTATTCAGGTTTTAGTAGTGTCAGAGGCTTCAGTTAAACTTTTATATAAGAATTTCGCTTTTTTTATTAAAAACTTATTTTCTCGAATCTGTATTTGAATACTTTTTAATCTTATTTTGGTTTGTTTATAGAATAATATCATGTTACCTTACAATAATAACTAAAGCATAGAAGGAGTGCTATGACATTTGAGTGTGCACTCCGTTTGGTCACCATTCGACATACATTTGTCTAATTCGCTTTTGAATTTTGTATCATAAATGGTGACCGGTTTTTTTTTCGCTAGACAACTTATTTTGTCTCTTTTCTTTCAATATTTACGGCCCATTTGAAAAAATAGGACAACTATGCGAGTCTCATTTGGACTCCTTCTATGCATTAGTTATTATTTTATGTATGTTACCTAATTTTTACTCCCGTTACTTTGACGTACTATATTTTTTATCCTGACGCTTAGACCCTAAATTAGTTATTTATTTTAATTCATGGCTTCGTGACACACGCAATATAAGCAAAAACTTAGACTTGTATTCAAGAGTAAAAAAGTAAGTGAGTAAGTCTCACAACACGTGTCGGGTGAAACACCGACGCCGGTGAAAATGAAAAACGCAATAGTTGTAAATTAACAATAAATAAAAATCCTTGTTTTTTGTTCCTTTCGGTTTACGGCCGCTGCCAAGGCATAATAATCCCCATAGACTTCTAAGAAGTTAACTTCTTTAACGACGTAGTTACAGTCATATTATTATGCAGACATAAAAAAATTACAGTAGCTACATATTGACTTCTAAAAATTTTCGTTGATAAAATTCATTCTGCACAAAAAGGGTTTACTTTTTAATTCTTTTAATACAAACCTCTTTTATGCTACGAATGCTACGTCTTAAACTGTAACAAATGTACACCACCTTACCACTGTACATCCTGTTAGGCTCAAGGAAAAAACGACGAAATCCCTAACGTTACATAAAACTGTGATAAAGACACCAACAAAGTTGTTGTTACTGCTTTGTCCCTCTCTGCGACGAGAGTTGGTTAAAGGTCGCTTGGGTGCAGCCCAAATAAAGGTGAGATACTTAAGGCGGGTCTCGAGTACAAGCGAAAGCAATTTTTCTATAGGTACTAGCGGTGAAAGAATACTACCACCCCGTCTCTTCCCTTAGATGTCGTAAAAGGCGACTAACGGACTAAATAGTGCACATAATTACTTCCAACAGAATTAAACGGCGATGGGCTTACCACCAGTCACGCCAAGCACATGTGCAGTCGCTATTTGGTGAAAAGTGGACTATGGTAGAGGACTTTGCTTTTGCTGTCCTCTTTGCCTTTTCTCCGACTAACCCTTCGGGGATAAAAGTCGTGATTTGTATATAAAAAAAATGAAAACTAGTTTATTTAGCTACAACACATGAGACAGTTACAACAATCACAGTATAACAAAACATAGATAAAAAAACAGATTAATAGGGAACACTTATTAAAAATAATAGCAATACTTAACACATTATTGTCTAACGGCCGCAGCTAAAAAGGTAGCCAATTCAGCATTTTGTCAGGTCCAATGGAGTCTGACGCTGGTTTTCAAAGGGCTCCTTCAATAATTTATATGTATGTATGTATGTACAGTACAGTCCAGCCGTGTGGTACAGCTGCTTACTAAAAGAATAATATACTAGCAACCCCTTGGGTGTCATGAAAGGCGACTAACGGACTAAAGTTTGCACATACATCTAACATCATAGAACGGTGATGGACTTACCATCTGTCACGCTGAGCACATTGTGAAGTTGTAATTTAGTGAAAGGTGGACTGGCAGTGGACTGCTTCTCTGCGGTCTTTATTGACTAGTCTCTGACTATACCTTTAGGGATAATGGTCTTGAATGTATTAATGTATGTATGTACAACCCCTCTCCTTATTCACTAAGTTTTATTTGTACTGGCACCTCGAGACCAACCGTTAGGTTATACAAGAAGTGCAAGACGTCCCTGCGCCAGCAAAATACTCGCGCAGGAGACACAACTGAGGCCGACCCGACCGTACTAAGCAGGTTTAATCAGTCATTAACGAGCAACTGGTCACACGAAACAGTGTGCTCACAGTGAATTAACATAAATTATTATTGAATATAATATGTCGCATGTTCTCTTAACCACTATTACTGCTTTAGTTCTTGCCTGCCTTGTTCTTGAGTGTCTGTAGTTTCTATCTGTACTAGATCCATTGAAATTATAGGGTACCTTCCAACTAGAACTTTTATTCCTCGCTTCAGAAATATACTAAATATATTACAGCCTGTAAACCGTGTAATAATAATGATAAGGCCCTTACCCTTTATTGGAACAGTTTACAGGCTGTAATATATTTAGTATATTGCAATATACTAAATATATTACAGCCAGTCATCGCGGCAATTGATGGGTAGTGTTATAAAACTTAAAAAGTTAGATCTCTCTAATTTGTGTTGCCACGGTCCTATATTCTAATGACGCTGTTCTGAATTCCGAAGCGAGGAATGAAAGAAACGATTTCGGGGTAATCAGCAAGGAACATTCTTTGCCGGTTTATCTCAGTACTAGGTCCGGCGCTTCTGTAGAATATCGATCCAATGACATAGTCACTTTAAACGAAAATGAAGCTTATCATTTAAAAAATAAACTAGTCATCTCAGTTATAATAATATATATAAGCACCAAATTCGGCCTGAGGCGTAAATTGGGCACGTATGAGGACAGATTAACACATTTTCAGGTGAGCATCCTTCAGTCGCGACGTGACACTGCTAATTTATCAACGTTATACAAAATTGTTAATTCTGTGTGGGACACTGGCGATCTGTTGAGCCATTTTTCATTAAAAATAGGTGGTAGTAAGCGAACGTAAAAACTTTTCGCATTGCCGACTCGTAACAGTAACACAACATTTAACGACCCTATTTTTCGAATGTGCAGGGCCTATAACGATGTATGTAAGGATTCGGATATCTTCTGTCTATCTCATGCATCTTACTTAAAGACAATACAAAAGCTGTAAGTGCCTCTTTTTGTTTTTGTTTCGGTTTTTGTGTAGTTTTAATTGTTATAGGTACATTTTTTTGTTGTCGTCATAAAAACTTCTTTTTTTTAAAATTTTTGTTAGTAGGTAATATTATGTTTAATTTTTTCTTTCTTTTTGTATCACTGTCGTTTTTTTTTGTATGTAAAACTGTAGTTTACTAAGAAAATGCTGTGTTCAGATATAATCGGAGTGCAAATTTAGCCTATATGTATTTGATATTGTTTTTATGTGTTTGTTGTAATTTGTATTCTGTTGCTGTACCTAAACTAAATAAATAAATAAAATAAATAATGGTTGGTACCTACTGTTGGTACCAGGGCTTATTGTAAGTCTGCCTGGCTAGCTACCACACCTACTAAACGTCTATCGCCGTGTTCCGAGATAGTGTAGCCACTTTCTCGGTAGTTGGGGATCCCGGGTTAAGTGTCTCGCTTCAGCCTTTTCGTCGCTGACATTTTTGGGAGAAGTTATGAAACAAAAAGTAAAAAAGGCAGTATTATAGTTTATGTTAATATCAGCGAGCAAGTTAACGCTTCTTAACTTTTACGTACTGCCAATAAATACGAAATTCGCCAGTCCAAAAATCGGTACAGCCATTGTTTATCCCGTCCGCTTTCACACAGAGCACGGCCGGCAGTCCTCAGGAGAGCCCTAATCTTCTTATTGCCGGGAGTTTTTCCATCAAATCTGTGCCCTTTTTGTCAGGGCTTGTTTGTAAATTGTGCCCAAAGAACAATTGGAGCGTCTCGTGCGTTCGAGAGGTTGAAGTTTACACCGACGTTTTTTTTTAATATGTGTGTAAATTTAAAACTGTGTAAATTTTGTGGTTTCTTGCGACGGTTCTTTGACACAGTTAAAATGACGTCATAAATGGGTGGTAGGTTAAAAGAGATTTGGACGATTCAAAGTACTTTTTAATTGAGTTTATGGAATAAGAAATATTTTGAGTTTGAAAAATAATATCATATTAATCAAAACTTTTAACGTCTATCGTCGTTAAATTGTAACATAGTATCGATAAAGAAGATATTTTGTAACGTGAAGAAGCAGCAACAAAGTAGTCAAGCGATATTTTTCTTTTATCACTGTTTTTGTAAGTACGAGTATTATAAGAATATAAAATCAATACCATTTATTCAGTTCAGGCCATGTTTGGGCTACAGCACTTATTAATGTCATTATGCCATAGCTTTGTAACTCTATAGAGCAAGAGACCTTGTACTGAGAAGAACCGGAAAGAAACTCAACAAGGGCATTTCTTTTCTTCCTTTCTTTTACAGCATCAAACAAAATTTAAAAATGCCATTTCTGTCATAGAAGGGCAGTTTCCATTACAATAATAAAAACATATAAAACAAACAAAAAACATAAAACACAACGACAACTAAAAAAAATGTAGGTATCGGTTTTACCTACACAATCAATGTCTTACAGAACAGATAAATAAAAAAATATTTTTGCAAGAGTATACCGGCCTCCACAGGAGGCACTTAGCTTAAGTATTATCCTGGGTACGCTACGGTATTATTAATTAATGATTTCGCGGGTAATGCAACAAGCCAATTTCAAGTGGTATATATTTTATCACACACTTATATTCTGTACGGATCATACCAACCAAGCCCTTGATCTCCAGCCCGAATTTGGCAAGTAATAATAATAATAATAATAAAATGTGTTTATTGAACGATAAATGGTTTCAAATATAACATTTGTTGGTGCGAGAGGCACTAACATGCGACGTGGTTAGGCGGGAGGCAGGAAGGACTTAACGGGTGCAGGCTATACGAGGTCGCTGGCACCGAGACACAAGCTGACGGGCGGTGATTTAGGCGATTTAATGTTCACGGCACAGCACACAGTCACTTCACCTAATCACAGGCACTATCATCACAGGGGCACTATCAATAAGGGCAGTCCAAGGCGATACTAGGGCGCGTATATGTGTGTCCATCTCGCGATCGCTTGCAGACAGAGTCGCGCGGACGCGCGTCGGTTGGTTTATGCTATCGTCTACACAAACGCGATTCTTCCTATTCGCGATTCCCATACAATATGGATTCCACACAACTGCAGTTTACTACATTCGTGATTCTACACAGCCGTTGTTTTAACACAATCGGGATTCTTCCTATTCGTGATTCTACAAAATATAGGTTCATCGCAACTGAAGTTTACTACATTCGTGATTCTACACAGCCGTTGTTTTAACACAATCGGCATTCTTCCTATTCGTAATTCTACACAATATGGGTTCATCGCAACTGCAGTTTACTACATTCGTAATTCCACTCAGTTGTTATTTTTTCGTCGTAATCAATAAATTTATACTACCTCTGTATCATCATCATCATCATCATCAGCCTATTAACGTCCCACTGCTGGGCACAGGCCTCCCACGTGGACAATAGCACGTGGGGATATTGGGTCATAACCCAACACGCTGGCCCAATGCGATTGGTGGGTTTTAACGACTGTCATCTTACTCATTTGCAGTTGTGTGGAATCCATATTGTATGGGAATCACAAATAGGAAGAATCGCGTTTGTGTAGACGATAGCATAAACCCGTCGGTTTCCCACACCTTACGCGCGCCAACTTCGCGACACCTCGCTAGGTGGCGCTAGGCGTATTTTAATACGCCTAGAATGAGACGTCGCGCCCATGGCGCGTACATCCTCCGGGGCCCAGGGTGGGCTCATCCAGAGGGAGCCTGGCAATCTTGAACACAGGCCTCCGGAGGTGTCCATTGGCGGTGTCCAGGTCCACCACCCGCACGACGCCATCCTTCCCAGGCAGGGTGCGAGTAATGCGCCCCAGTCTCCATTGAAGGGCAGGCAGGTTGTCCTCCTTGATGAGGACGAGCTCGCCAACTCAGGGAGGGGAGGATGGGGACAACCATTTGGAGCGGGTTTAGAGTGTGTGGAGGTAGGACTGGGTCCACAGCGTCCAGAAGCGCTGGGAAAGGGCCTGTACCATCTGGAATCGCCTACGTGTGGAGATCGGCCTATCTTTCACGGATAGTTCGGGAAGGGCCGTTAGTGGGCGGCCTATAATTAAATGTCCGGCTGTAAGCGGCTCAAAGACTGAAGGATCAGACGAAAGTGGGCAGAGAGGTCTAGAGTTAAGGACAGCTTCGATTCGTGCTAAAAGTGTAGAGAATTCCTCGATTGTGAGGTGCTGTTCGCCAATTACGCGATATAAAAGTTGCTTGGTTGATTTTATTTGATCTTATGTAACGCACCGAACCATGGTCCCTTAGGGACGTTCAATAACCAAGTAATGTGCTGACCAACGAGCTTGTGCGCAATCGTGTCATTATTCGAGGCAAGAAAGTTTTGTACTTCAATGAGCTGATTTCTAGCGCCTACATAATTTGTACCGCAGTCCGAGCGGATGAGAACTGCGGCACCGCGGCGTGCTATAAAACGCTGTAATGTCGCGAGGAACGCTTCCGTGCTGGGGTTCGAGACCGGTTCCAAATGAACCGCCTTAGTGGAGAGGCACACGAATATACAAAAGTACGCTTTTAAGAGTTTAACATTACGTAGGGTACTAGATTTAACGAGGAATGGGCCGGCAAAGTCGGTCGTGACTTGACTAAATACTGGCTGAGGCGTAACTCTATCGGCTGGCAGGTCGGCCATGAAGGGCGCTTGTGGCTGGGCCCGGCATCGAAAGCATCTAATGCATTTAAAGACTCGGTGTCTAATAATACGGTGCGAGGACAATATCCAAAATTGTTGGCGTTGGATTGCGTGTAAAGTGTCAGCGCCAGGGTGGCAGTGTATTTCGTGGTAATGGTCAATGATGAGGTCTACAAGTGGGCTAGAGCTAGGAAGTATGAGCGGATGCTGCGCGTCATATCGGATAGACGCATGGGCCAGTAGTCCGCCAACTCTAAGGAGCTCATCTTTAATAAGAGGTGACAGTCGCTGGAGTCTGACGGAGCAGATTTTGCCAGTTTGAAGGCAGTGGATATCCTCTGCAAACTCATTGTGCTAAACACTGCGCACCCAGTAAAGTAGGGCCTCTCTTCGTTCACTGACGTACAAGGGGCCTGAGCGTCGCGAATCTGGGTGGTGTCTGCAGTTGTGCAGAAAGCGTTTTAGACAAGCTGTCACTCCGACGAGCTTGTCTGTATTTGGGTGACAGGGAGCCATGTGCCCTAAGTCGATGTATTCGGCCATAAAGTCGACGTATTTAGAACGCAGAGACGGGTTCGCCATTAGCTTCTTTTCAATATTGAGGAATCTGCGTAATGCGATAGCGTGAGTTTTACCTAGTTGAGGGGCGTCCTTTAGAAAGGGCAGAGCGACCGTATATCTGCCTGAGGGATCGCGTGTAGTGGTAGAGCGGAAGATTTCCTCGCATTGTTCCTCCAGGGGATCATTATGAGTGTGAGGTTGAGGCAGGGGCTCCTCAGACTCCCAGAACCTTTCCAGACTCTGACGTATGTCCTGGGCTGTTTCAGCTGAGTCTGGTTGTGAGCTGACGACGTGAGCTGAGTTAACCTGCTGCGCCGGCTGCGCATACAAGTCCTCAATGGGTCCTATCAACGCGAAGTCAAAAATCATGCCGAAGGCTATGGGCTTGCCCGGGCCCAACGAGACCTTAGTCCCGTCCAACACCTGGCCAAGAACGTCCGACCCCAATAAGAGGTCAATCGGGGCTGGTGTGTGGTAAAGCTGATCAGCCAATGGCACGGGTGGCTGGCCTAGTATGTGGGAAATGTTCGGTACCTTCTCTAAGGGAAGGTAGCCAGTGACGTTTTTTAACCACTCACTCTTGGATTTTTTTTGACACTTTTTTGACAGTAACTGTCAACGTCAAATTAGACAGAATGGAGCATACACTATGCGATATTGTGCGATAACAATACATAAGATGAACCACAGAACCGAAATAACCAAACTTGTTCATACTAAAGTAGTCTGTAAGTCTATGAAAACACGGTACAAAGTCAAGTGTGTTTTTGTAGGTGCGGTCTCATGCGACCGCTTGGGGTTTGAGGGGTAATATGAGCTGTGGCAGTGATTGTAGGAGTATCATTGTGAGTGGGTCGGCATACTATTGTTATTGCTGCTTTTGACTCATGTTTGTGCTGATTCCCAACTCCTGTAATTTTTAAAGAAGTGGGTTTTGATGGCAAGTTCAAAAGTCGTGCCATGCGTGACGTTATTAATGTCAGCATACTGCCACAGTCCAATAAAGCTCTGGCTGTGTGAAGATGGCCATGTACGTCCGCGACTCTTAGTGAGACGGTTGGCAACAAAATGGGTGTGCCAGTGGGCACAGAAAGTGAGTGAGCTGATTCAGTAGCAGCCGAGTTTGTATGAGCTTAGTATGTATCAGTTGTGTGGGTATGGGTTGACTGGGCATGGGCTAAAGGGACATGGGCTAAATGGGCATGGTTTGAATGGGCATGGGCTGAATCTACCTCTTCGCTAGGGTGCTCCGTGATAGTTGGGAGTAATAATTGCTGGCGGCGTTCGCGAGGCCTACTTGGCGAACCGGACCTGGGCGGGCTGGCTCTGTGAGCAGAGCTGGGTTGCACCTGTTTATCATGTGCGGGTTCGTGCCGCCTGCTGTTTCTGGGACGCTCCCTCGAGTGCTCCCTCAGCTGTGGGGGTATATGAGCTGACGAATGAACTGGGTTCGCCGAATCGTCTGGTCGATGGAGGGACGTGTGGTGGTTCGAGCTCCCACAGTCCTTGCACGGCCCTCTTGACCTGCACTCGCTCTCGTAGTGATGGCCGAGACAACGCTGGCAGCGCTCGCGTGCCTGTACAAAGTCCCAACGGCCCTGTGTTGGCTGGGCATTGTACCATTTGCACGTCATGAACCTATGTCCCCTAGTGGCACAATAGGGACAGTAGGGCGTCGAGCGTGAGGAAGAGGACGAGGATGATGATGAGGAGCAGCTTGCTTGGAAGGCCGAGTAGACGGGGAAGGGCTGACTGCGAGCCGGGGAGGATGGGCGGTAACGCATTTGCTGCGTTGGGCGGAACGGTTAGTGAGTGGGCCGATCATGGGCGCGGTGAGGCGATGGAGCTGAGGAGCGGCCACGGTAATGGTCGGGCTATTGTTGAGCCATCTGAGCATAAGTGCGATGGGGCAACTGAGGAGGCGCGCGGCTACGAGAAGGGCCGGGCTGGGGCGTAATGGGTTGAGTCATGGCTATGTTGGAGAATTCTGTCTCTACACAGCGCGCGTGCTCCTCGAGGTAGGAGATAAGGTCCCTTAACGTAGGCAGGGTGTTACTAGACCCGTGCCTGCGTTCAAATAGCGTGCGGAGCTCGCCCTTGAGCTTCCGCACCACTATTGACACAAACACGTAGTCGTCTCCTATGGGCAGTGTTATGGCTTGCCTTTCATGCTTCCTCCCTTTTTTTTCTATCCCGATTCCTAAACTTTAAGACAACCCGCGCCATCTCTTGAGCGCAAGATGAAGTAATGACAGCAGCGCGCGTACGTGCTGCCCCCGTGCGACAACAACAAGAGAGTGTGTCAAATTCAAGAAAACCACTAAACCTAAATAAAACAGGGAGCCGGCTCCTTTTGCACCCTCCGGAGGTCACAGTGCTGTGCTGAAGACGTTTTCCGGTTCAAATTGGTGACCTCAAGTACGCTATCGGAGTCGCCGCTGCGGAACCACGTGAGTCCCCCTTTTCCTTCTTTTCCGAGTTTCCTGGTGGGCCTGGCTGATTGCCCTCACCTAAGGTCAAACATTTTGGATAGGTCAAGGTTGGGTGGAACACTGGTCTATCGAAAACGGAGCCTTACAACCTTCGTTTCACACCATAAAATTTGGTCCAGTCGAGCGCAGATCGCCTATGGTACTGGTTTTAATAAAATTTAAAATTCCAGTTTACAGTCATAAAAACTTCAAAAGCATAATTTTTAGTGATCTTGGCATCATACTGCATACCTATCTATCGTATTCGTTGCATTTTACGTTGGAAAACGCCGTGCACGCTCACATCACAGGTGCCGGCCATTTTGCGAACTAACCTACCTACCTACTTACCACACGGAATAATTTTAATTCGAAAATTTCTTATTTTCTAAACTATTACGTTTTGTAGGTGTGATTGTTTTTAACTAACGTTAAAATTAAACCGTAAATAAAATTACGATTCAGATATTTACCTAATTAGCGGCCGCTCGCGGTTTCACCCGCGTGGTTCTCCTTTCCGTGGGAATATCGGGATAAAAAGTATCCTATGTGTTAATCCAGGTTATAAACTATCTGTATGCCGAATTTTATCTAAATCCATTCAGTAGTTTTTACGTGAAAGAGTAACAAACATACACACTCACAAACTTTCGCCTTTATATTATTAGTGTGAAGTGTGATTAGTGTGATTACCTAAACATAAATAGGTAGATACCTACTTGTTTACCGTTATTTAGTCGGAGGTACCGATAGACTTTTCTACGAAGTTGTTTGTTTCGTGCCTGCCTGCACAAAATGACAGACGAATCACAATCAACTAGTAAAAGTGTTAAAGCTGAAAATGAAAGACAGCTTACGTTGGTTCAAACGCAGCGGGAGTATGCGTTTCGTGATATGCAAATTTTGACGGATTTAACAAAAACCATTCACTCTGACGAGTCCGCGTTAACGAAATTCAAGGCTAGATTCAAAAGACTTGAAACATTGCGTAACGAATTCCTCGAGCAAACTTCTCGGATAAATGAGCTAAAATAACTGATTAAACCGGGTGATAGGATCGACTTTAAGTCAGTGCAGGCGTTCGATGATATGTACTACAGTGTTATCGGCGTTGCGGACGAGGTTCTATCGGCCGAGCGCGCTCACGCCGCAGTGGCGGCGGCGCCGGCGTGGCTAGCAGTGAATGTTACCGTGACGCAAAAACTTTCTCGCAAGTGCGTTTACCAACTCTTGAATTACCAAAGTTTGATGGTAATATTGAACATTGGCAAACATTTTTGACACATTCTCGTCACTTGTGCATGACAATTATAGCATAAGTTCGATCGAAAAATTCCACTATTTGTTATCGTGCCTCTCTGGGCCGGCGTTATCAATTGTTAAGGGCGTTCCTGTTACAGCTGACAATTATCCAATTGTTTTTGATGCGCTCATCGAAAGGTTTGAAAATAAACGTATTTTGGCCTGTAACTATTTAGATAAAATTAGTAATTTTTCTCCATTGAAAACTAGTAATTTTTTTGAGATTCGTAATTTAACTAACGTTTTAAATGAAACTGTTAATGCCCTTAGGGCTATAAAAATAAAGCAATTGGATGAGTTTATTTTATTTTATTTAGCTTCTCGGGTCCTTGATAACGATACACGAAAACGTTTCGAAATTCAAAACCAGGAACAAATACCGACCTTTTCTAACTTAGTGAGTTTTTTGCAAGGGTACATTAAGGTATTAGAGGTCAGTCAATCTGGTTCCTCTAGTAATCAAACAAACCAAGTTAATAGAACTCCAATACGCGCTACAGAGGTATGGAATAAAAATATTTTAAAAAATAAATATAAATCTACTTCGTTGCCGATAAGTACAGCCAACGCTTTGACACCTCGTCCGCCGAATACAGAAACCGAAAACCGAAACTTGGTCATCTGTAGGTATTGTAAAGAACCTCATGCTCTTTTCCAATGCTCTAAGTTTAAACAACTTAGCATTTCTGAAAAATACAATTTAGTGACTCAATTGAATTTATGTCGCAACTGTTTACGACCAAACCATAACGTTGATCAATGTTGGTCTAAATCTTCATGCTCTGTCTGTAATAGACGTCATCATAGTCTGTTACACGAAAACAAAACCGTTGTTGCGGTCCCTAGTGTATCTGCGGAAGTTACTGACGTTTTAGAGAATTTGTGCGAAACTGAGCAGCCGGCTGCTCATACCACCGAGTCGTCTATTACTACTAGCACTCACGTAGGGCATAGCCGCGCTTTGGTATTACTCGGCACTTGCGTAGTACGCATATGCGGTTGCGGGCCCGACGGCGGCGCCGCTCAACCGATACTTGCTCGCGCGCTCATCGATAGCGGCGCACAAGATTGTTTCATGACGTCATCACTGTCCCAACGTTTGTGCTTACCTCTGCGTCGTTGTAAACTAACCGTAGCGGGTCTAGGTAAGAACGTGGTTCACCAGGTGAAAGGGGGAATGATCCGAAATTTGTTATTAATGTCATAGTCATGGATAAAATTACCAGCAAAATGCCTACAGCTGAGATACCTTCTACTGTTCGTAAAAACTTTAAACACTTCGTACTCGCGGATCCACAATTCGACATACCTGCCGACGTCGATTTATTGTTAGGCGCTGAGCAATTTCACGCGATTTATGATGGTCAGCGTCTAGATCTAGGTAATGGCCTACCGGTTGCATTACATAGTATCTTCGGGTGGGTTCTAACTGGTAGGGTTGACCCCGTTTGTCGTCCTCCATCCACAGTCTCTTCCCTCGTGGCTTCCACACGCGCTCTAGATGATGTAGTCAAGCGTTTCTGGGAGGTCGAAGAGCCCCCAAAATTCTTAATATCTAATCCCGAAGATGTAAAATGTGAGGAGCTGTACACAACTTTAGTCTCGCGCAAACCCGATGGTCGATACGTTGTACCCTTACTATTAAAAGATCCGTGCAACACCCTTGGCGATTCTTTGACGAACGCAAGGTCACGGTTAAATAAATTAGAAAAACGACTCGAGCGTAATCCTGAGTTAGGCAAGGAATATGGTAAGTTTATGACCGAATACGAGACCTTAGGTCATATGACGACTTCACCGTTGAACTCAGGCAAATTCACTATACCACATCATTGTGTGATCCGCCCAGATAGTGCGACTACAAAACTCCGCGTTGTATTTGACGCTAGCTCAAAGACAACCAACGGTAAATCATTAAATGATATTGTTTACACTGGCCCTAAGCTCCAGAACGATATTGTAGACATTTTGTCAAAATTTCGATTACAGCCTATTGTTTTTACAGCAGACATTACAAAAATGTATCGCAACATTGACTTGCGTCCTGAGGACCGAGCGTGGCAGCACGTCCTCTGGAAAAGGTCCGGGACGTCCGAAACAACCCTTTCTGATCCCGTATACGAGTACGAACTAAATACAGTTACATACGGCGTTACCAGTTCCCCATTTCTCGCAATTCGTACTTTGCATCAACTGGCGGTTGATCATGGTTCTAAATATCCTCAGGCGGCTAATGTCATCCGTCAGGATACATTTATGGACGATATCACCGGGGGAGCACCAACATTGGCGCAAGCTCTCCAATTAAAAGACGAGTTAATTGGCCTGCTAAAGTGTGCGCAGTTTGAACTCCGAAAATGGAGCAGTAATTCTCCAGAGTTTAATGCCACTCTTCCCGTTGATCACTGTCAGGCGCCTATAGCATTTTGCGATGAAAACTATCAACATATTATTAAAATATTGGGCGTCCAGTGGGACCCTGTTGAAGATTGGTTTTCGTATTCCATCTCAGAGATGAACCCTGGGTTCACTAAGCGTGCTATTTTGTCATGTATTGCTCGCATTTATGATCCCGTTGGATGGCTTGCGCCGGTTGTACTCGTGGCAAAGTTGCTCTTGCAAAACCTTTGGCGTTCAAATCTCGGCTGGGATGATACGGTCCCAACAGAGGTTGCTAACAGATGGCAAACCTATATTAACGAAATACAACCCTTTAAAAATATCAAAATTCCTCGCAAAATCACTGATAACAATGCTAATTACTACCAGTTAATAGGTTTCTGTGATGGATCTTCGAAGGCATATTGTGTCTATTTGAGAAGTGTCGGTAACAATGCGTGCCGTGTTTATTTGTTGATTGCAAAATCAAAATTGGCACCTCTAAAACCATGAATGTTACAACAAAAAACAGTGAATCGCCTCGAACTATGTGGTGCTGTTGTACTCGCGCGTGTACTTAAACATATGTATAATCTACTTAAATCTAAAATCACTTTAACTCAAATACTTGCCTTTACTGATAGTAGCACTGTTCTCTCGTGGTTGCATACAGAACATTATAAACTAAAAACGTTTGTTGTTCATCGAGTCATAAAAATCACCGATGATGTACCCCTCGAAAACTGGCATCATGTTTCCACTCACGATAATCCCGCTGATCATTGCAGCCGAGGACTTAGTTCGACAGAGCTCGCTAATTGTTCTATTTGGTGGTCAGGGCCGGAATGGCTGACGAAGGACTCTTCTTGTTGGCCTGATAAACAATCTTGGGAATCGCTAGAATCAGTTCCCGAACTACGCACTAACGTTCATTTGACTCAGACTAAAACGACGCTAGCTGAGCCTAACTTGCTTTCGCAGCTCTTGGATCGTCATTCCACTTTGTCCCACGTTCAGCGTCTCGTCGCATGGTGTTTGCGGGCCATTTCGTCGTTTAAAGGTATAACGGTAGAAAAAAGATCCTTCTTATCAGCTGAAGACCTAGAAAGCTCAATGGCGTGCTTAGTTCGAACTGAACAAAACATACATTTAACTGACGAACTTAAAGCTAGTAAGGCTATACAAAACCTTAAACCTTAAACCATTTGTTGATAGCGAGGGTCTTCTCCGAGTGGGGGGTCGTCTTCAGCATTCCAACTTACCTGTTTCTTCTAAACACCCTTTGTTATTACCGAAGTCTTCACGCTTGTCAGTACTAATCATAGATTATTTTCATGTTATTTACTTGCACTGCGGTCCTCGTACCCTGCAATCGATTGTTCAGTGTAGATTTTGGATTGTTGGTATTCGCAATTTGATTCGGTCCCGACTAAGTAAATGCATACCATGTTTCAAGGCTAAACCTATTCCTTGTCAACCCTTAATGGGAGATCTTCCTTCTTCGAGAGTCCAACCGGCGCGTTGCTTTCAAAGGGTTGGTATGGACTTTGCAGGACCATTCGTAGTAAAAGAAAGTCGGAGACGAAACTCACATACCTATAAAGTATACATTTGCTTATTCGTTTGTCTTGCCGTCCATTCAATTCATATCGAAGTAGTATCTGAATTGTCTACTTCTGCATTTATTGCTGCGTTGAATCGCTTTGTCTCGCGCCGCGGTCTTTGTACATTCGTAGTCACCGACAATGGCACGAATTTTATCGGCGCCAAGCGCTATCTTACCGAACTACATCAGCTCATACGAGAAAATAATGATACCATTACGTCTCAGTTGGCAAAACGCGAAATTACGTGGCAGTTGAATCCTCCAACCGGCAGTCATTTCGGCGGAATATTCGAAAGTGGAGTGAAATCTATAAAATATCACTTGAAACGTGTCATTGGGACGCAAGTATTAACGTTCGAAGAACTATTAACTGTTCTCACTAAGGTTGAAGCGGTGCTAAACTCCCGGCCTTTGTGCAATATTTCTACCGATCCTAATGAAGTAGACATTCTCACTCCAGGACACTTTCTTGTCCACGGTCCTTTGGTTTCGTTGCCCGAACCTGAAATGACGGATCAATACGTTGCACCTCGGGATCGTTGGCTGATGCTGCTGAAACTTACTCAAACTTTCTGGCGTATCTGGCAGCACGATTACCTCCATACATTACAACAGCGTTTAAAATGGTTTGAAAACAGAACTAACGTGCAATGTGGGGACGTTGTACTGATAGTGGACAGTAACCTGCCTCCTTTAGAATGGCGCTTTGGCCATGTAATAGACTTGCATCCTGGTCAGGATGGCGTGGTTCGCGTTGTCACTCTTCGTACGGTTCGTGGTACTCTCCGGAGGCCTGTGTCAAAGCTTTGCTCGTTACCAAATGTTAATTAAAATAATAAAGACTTCTCTTTAGTTCGTAGGCATAGTAAGTTTCTAGTAATCCTAAACTTTAATTACATTCTGACATAAGGTATGCAGTAGGATGATGTTAACTTCATTAAATTTCAATAATTTATTTTAAATGTTTAAAGTACTTAAATAAAATTTGTGTAGAAACAAATTATCGGGAATCAGCCGAGTTAAGAAAAGTTCCACTTCCTTGACTTGCTACTTGTTTGTACTTTTGAAATCTGAGACGATTTCAAGTGGGGGGATTATGTTATGGCTTGCCATTCCTGCTTCCTCCCTTTTTTTCTATCCCGATTCCTACACTTTAAGACAACCCGCGCCATCTCTTGAGCGCAAGATGAAGTAATGACAGCAGCGCGCGTACGTGCTGCCCCCGTGCGACAACAACAAGAGAGTGTGTTAAATTTTCTCTAACCGGCGCGTGCGGTTCGTTGCGTGAGCAAATTCAAGAAAACCACTAAACCTAAATAAAACAGGGAGCCGGCTCCTTTTGCACCCTCCGAAGGTCACAGTGCTGTGCGGAAGACGTTTTCCGGTTCAAATTGGTGACCTCAAGTACGCTATCGGAGTCGCCGCTGCGGAACCACGTGAGTCCCCCTTTTCCTTCTTTTCCGAGTTTCCTGGTGGGCCTGGCTGATTGCCCTCACCTAAGGTCAAACATTTTGGATAGGTCAAGGTTGGGTGGAACACTGGTCTATCGAAAACGGAGCCTTACAACCTTCGTTTCACACCAGGCAGATTTAAATTGTTGAGGGCACACTGAGCTGATATGAGTGGCGTGAGGAACAGTGTGCGGATGTTAGAGCGCGTGTGGTTGCTTGGCAGCCCCAGGATTATGTCGACGAAACTATCGATGAGAACCCGGCGGTTCTCGTACCGCTTGGTGAGGATGTTCATGGCCACGGCAAAATTCTCATTGGTGACCTTTAAGTGGGACACCATACTTAATGCCTCACCGCTGAGACTCAAGAAGAGGTAATGGAGCTTGACTGCGTCCGACAGGGTCGCCATGTCGTCAGTCAGACTCCTAAACAGCGCAATGAAGGAAGGCCAGTCCTCCACTTTTGAGCTGAACCTGGGCAGCGCTATCTTGGGGAGAACGGCTGTGGGCGTATTGACGCCGAAACTGGGCTGAGCGCTATGGCTTGGGGGCGACGTGGAAGAGGGTGAGAGTTCCTCCCTAGCCATAAGTATCCCCAGGTACGCCCCGGAGGCTTTTGTGTGGTTGTCAGTGTATGTCCTCTCAATCCCCTCGTCTAAGTTCTCCTCGTCAATAATGTTGTAATATACTGAATCCAGCTTCTCCTTAATACCCTGTACCTGTGCGAAACGCACGTTAAATTCCGTTATGGAATGTTTGGTGTCGCCAGCAATGATCCGTGACCCCACCTCTAGGAGCTGGTGTATAGCTTTAGCGGCCTCCTTAAATATCGCGGCTTGTGACTTGGTCGGCATCGCGATGATTAAAGGAGAAAAAAAATAAATAATAAACAAATTCAAAGGCAGTAAAAAGAACCCTTGTATATATTCTACTATTGGGCTGGACGTATTTGTTTACTAAGGTAAGGGCAAATGGGCTAAAATTATTGCAACAATAAACAAAATAAAACTAAGTTGGGACGCCTTGTATATGGCCCACGGGTGGGCAAACGCATGTGTATGTGTATGTCTGTGTTAATTAAACGCGCGTGCGCGTACGTATGATTAGCCGACCGCAAAATAAAAAAAATTGGTTGCCTGTAAAGTCGGTTTTACGGGCGAAGATTTTACGTGACAACGTCTTTTTCTCGGTAGAATATTTATTGATATGAATATAATTAAATTGCACAATAGGAACAAGGAATTGAATGAAAATAAGAATTGCACAAATTTTAACTATAGAAATATATTTTTTTTTTTGTGTTTTTTTTTTTGTTTTTTTTTTTTTTTTTTTTTTTTTTTTTTATTTTTTTTTTTTTTTTATTTTTTTTTATTTTATTTTATTTTATTTTGTTTTATTTTGTTTACTAAAACATTGTACATGTAAACTTAAACTTAACTATTTAGTGGGAGAGAGACGCAAGGCATTCGGCGGGCCTCTCTCTCGTTCGGTGACTCATCGTTACGTTCCCGACGAGCGTTACACTTTTTCATAAGTGTCTCCCAGCTAACCTAATTTAAGACGTTGTCACGTCAAAAAAACAAAACAACAAAAAAATAACGTCATCCGTAGCCCACTAGTGGGCAAGCACTCACAGTTGGGCAGACCTGTAGCGGTAACGCGCGCGAAGAATGAGTCGGTCGCAAAAAAAAAATGAGAATATAATAAAAGGTTGGGACACTACGTATCTGTGTCCCACAAGTGGGTAAACGTTGGGAGTGTGTACAAAGAGTGAGCCGATCGCAAAGGCACAAATTAAAACCAAAAGAAAATAAAAATTAACACGACCAAAAAAAATAAAGCACGCTACTTGGCACGCGTGGTGAGCATGCACGAGAACTGAGCCGATTTAACACGACAAGAACAAAAAAAAAACATTAAAAAAATAAAACGGGAACAAATAACAATCTTGCAGACAATCTCTCGTTATAATACCAGTCACCATACAATTATCTAGATGCGGGTGTGTTATACCTGGGCAAGCGCTCACAGTTGGGCAGACCTGTAGCGGTAACGAGCGCAAAGAAGGAGTCGGTCGCAAAAAAAAATGAGAATATAATAAAAGGTTGGGACACTCCGTATCTGTGTCCCACAAGTGGGCAAACGTTGAAGGTGTGTACAAAGAGTGAGCCGATCGCAAAGGCACAAATTAAAACCAAAAGAAAATAAAAATTAACACGACCAAAAAAAATAAAGCACGCTACTTGGCACGCGTGGTGAGCATGCACGAGAACTGAGCCGATTTAACACGACAAGAACAAAAAAATCATTAATAAAATAAAACGGGAACAAAAAACAATCTTGCAGACAATCTCTCGTTATAATACCAGTCACCATACAATTATCTAGATGCGGGTGTTTTATACGTAACAAGAATTATATGTGCAGCCGATAAACGTAGCATGAAAAAAGGCAAAGGTAAAATAACTGAGCTGAATTATTATTTCAAGCACGAATTAGGCACACAAGCGCACGTACATCACAACAACATTGTATGACACTATCGATTTGTGATCAGACAATCGGATGTATACACAAAATCAACAATAAAAATCAATAAACTTGTAAGCGTAAATTAACCTGGAGTTAGCACGAATAGGATACTGGTAACACGAACTTTTATTTAGGTAGGTAGGTAGATAATAAATTCACCTGGGCTTAGCAACGACTATTATCGTGCAGAACAGAACTGTATGGTAGTGAAATTATAAATGTTAGGAAATAATATTTAGAAATGAGAAATTAAAATAAAAGTACGTGATAACTACGAGATATGTGAAAATATTATTTTAAGCGGACTGTAGTTTTATGAGCAGACTGTATAGGTCACCAAATTATGGTGTAAAGAAATACGGGATAGGTCGCCGATTTATTATTAACGGATCGAATGGACCAAAATATGTTGGTGCGAGAGGCACTAACATGCGACGTGGTTAGGCGGGAGGCAGGAAGGACTTACCGGGAGCAGGCTATACGAGGTCGCTGGCACCGGGACACGAGCTGACGGGCGGTGATGTAGGCGATTTAATGGTCACGGCACAGCACACAGTCACTTCACCTAATCACAGGCACTATCATCACAGGGTCACTATCAATAAGGGCAGTCCAAGGCGATACCAGGGCGCGTATATGTGTGTACGTCACGCGATCGCTTGCAGATTGAGTCGCGCGGGCGCGCGTTGGTTTCCCACACCTTACGCGCGCCAACTTCGCGACACCTCGCTAGGTGGCGCTAGGCGTATTTTAATACGCCTAGAATGAGACGTCGCGCCCATGGCGCGTACAACATTTTTAAACGATGCTATCCGCTTAAGCTTAAAAACTGTGTAGCAGATAACAACGCCCGCCCCCAAAGAGTATCAGAGGTAGGGCAGTATTTATACATACAGTTCACAATTATTAACCTTTTAAACATTACTTAGGTATAATAAAAGTTTGTGTGTGTGAGTGTGCGTGCGTGCGTGTGTGTGTGTGTGTATGTGTGTGGGGGTGTGTGTGTGTGTGTGTGTGAGGGGGGTGTGTGTGTAAGTGTGTGTATGTGTTTGTGTGTGTACTGTGATTCAGCCAATAACACCCGTCAATTGTGGCGACGATGCATGATTTCACGGATGGAGCTTTGCCCAGCAGTGGGATAGTATTGTGTGTGGCATTACAATACTTTTACTTATGATTGTACGGTAGATTGAATTTAAAATGGAGTCTCACGACACGTATAACAGTTGTTGTGAACATACTCCGGGTGAAACTCCTTAACATGTACACGTGTTACACGACGGTGTGACAGTCGGCACCTTTTATTCTACCTGAATATTTCAAAACAAAATTGTGATAAACCTTTATGGCGCCCTGAGCGGTAGAGCTTTTGTTCCCTCTTATTGTTAGACGGAATTATTATACATTTTTCACCGCTTACAAAAAGCAGGCCTCAAATAATAAGTGTTTGATGCCTTTTTACGTTATACAAGATCTTGCGGTTCAGTGGCTTGGTTAGACCTGCACATACTCGTACATCTCCCTCTCTCTCCTTAGCATTTATTAATATGTCTAAGTAAATGAAATAAATAATCATATTAATCAAAACTTTTAACGTCTATCGTCTTTAAATTGTAAAAAGTGTGTGTAAAAAGTAGTATCGATAAAGAAGATATTTTAACTTGCACATACATGTGGGTCCTTATATATTACTTAGGTTACTTTACAGGCTACAACTGAAAAAAGATGTCGATGAGAGACAAAAGAGCCGTGTCGCGTAGCAGTTCATTATAAGAATACTACCACTCCCTCTCCTCCCTAGGGTGTCGTAAAAGGCGACTAACGGACTATAGACTGCACATACATCCAACAGCATAGAGCGGCGATGGGCTCACGCTGTCACGCTGAGCACATGTGCAGTCGCTACTTGGTGAAAAGTGGTCTATGGCAGAGCGGGCGGGCACTGCTTTTGCGGTCCTCATTGCCTAGTCTCTGACTAACCCTTCGGGGATAATAGTCGTGATTATGAATGTATTTTTATATGTTTGAAAAACGATCGGTGGTCTAACCTTGGCTACCTTGAGCGTTTTATAAAAAAAGGCTTATTTCTACAACTTGCATTTAAAAGCCGCATCCGAATCCGTAAAAGTTTTAAGTGAGATTTTGACTACCTATTAAAAATCATCGTCTTTTATCGATCTTTCTAACAGTGAAAACCGTGTACAAAACCATTGAGTGATTTAGAAGGAGAAAGCGGAACTACAGACATAAGAAAAAGGCGACTTTACTGTTAATTAGGTAGGTAATTATAATAATAAATGAGATTACAGGGGCATTCGATAAAAGCAGTGTACGATCATCGCATTAGAAAGCTGTGACATATCAATTTATATTGTTTTCTAAGGTTTAAGGCGAGGTATTCCGAGCGCTTCTGTCTCGCTCTCTCGACGGTAAGGGACGGGTATAACAGCGAAGCGGCGCGAATAGGCGCGTTTTATAGGTTTTTTCCTATAAAGGAAAAAATAAGTAAAATAAAAAATGTGGCTTTTGCATTCACTAGATAATAAAAAGTTTCTTCTATTGGTAAAAAAATTAAGTAATTTTTTAATGTACTCTCTGACGTACATCTCTTTAAAATGTTGAATAGAGCTATCATTGATTTTTTTCTATCGAGTGAAGTATTACCCAGGGCCGGACACATCTGTCGAATGTCGGACGAGATGTGGGCGAAAACCACCACTATGTGGATGCCACGCGATGTCAGGAGAGGACGCGGCAGGCCCAGAAGGAGATGGCGGGACGAGCTAGACTCCTACTGCAAAGACTGGCCATCAAGAGCCCTTAATCGTGAAGATTGGAAAAAGGGAAGGGAGGCCTTTGCCCTGCAGTGGGACGACCATGGCTGAAATATCAATATTATAAGAAAATACTTCCTAATACCATCCCTACTACGGCCAGCCATTATAAATAGCGTCCACACAAACCAGAGAGCTCACCCAGATGTCATTGCCTCGCCTCACGAGACAGTGGCCGCGGTTGATGCCCTCAGTAGTCACGCCCTCACGAACGCTATTAGCGAATCGTCTCGGCGGGTTCCAGTGATGCCGGATCATCGCTTTAAACTGCCGGACGATGCGAGGGAACTACTGAGGGCGAAGAACGCCGCCACTCGTGCCCATGACTCTTATCCCACCGCGGACAACCGGGCCCGGATGCGCTGCTTACAGCGTGCTGTCAAGCAGCGCATGCGGGACCTCCGGTCTACGCAGTGGGAGGGTCTCCTTGAAGAGATCTCGCCCTCTCACCAAGCTTATTGGAAGTTGGCGAGAACCTTCAAGTCGGACACGGTGACCGTTCTACCGCCTCTTAAGAAACCCGACAACTCCATCGCTTTCGACGATGATGAGAAAGCCGAATGCCTGGCCGACAGCTTAGAGTCGCAGTGCTCGTTTAGCACACCAGTCAACCAAGATCATGTCGTCATGGTCGATAACGAAGTCGATAGGCTCTCTTCGCTCGCTCCCACCGCGATTCTCTCCCCGGTCACGGAGGATGAGGTGCAAACGCTAATCCGGCAACTCAAACCGCGTAGCGCCCCCGGTTTAGACGGAATCTCTAACAAGATCCTTAAGATCTTACCCGCTCAGTTGATCTGCCTCCTGGCAGCAATTTTCAATAGCGCCATGACCAACGCCATCTTCCCCAGCGCGTGGAAGGAGGCCGACGTCATTGGCATTCATAAGCCCGGTAAAGATAAGTCAGTCGCGTCTAGCTACCGCCCGATTAGTCTTCTCAAATCGTTGGGAAATCTTTACGAACGTGTCCTCGTAGCCCGGTTAAAGGACTTTGTGTTCAGTAATAATATTTTAATTAACGAGCAGTTTGGTTTCCGGCCCAAACACTCGTGTACGCATCAGTTGCGCCGCCTCACGGAGCACATATTACGCGGCCTTAATGGCTCATTACGGCCGCGGGGTACGGGAGCCCTTTTCTTCGACGTTGCGAAGGCGTTTGACAAAGTCTGGCACAATGGCTTACTTTATAAGCTTTACAAACTCGGCGTGCCAGACAGACTCGTTCACATCATTCGAGACTACTTGTCAGATCGCACCTTTTGCTTTCGCGTCGAGGGAACGCGATCCTCCCCCCGACCCATTCGTGCCGGAGTCCCGCAAGGCTCCGTGCTTTCACCTTTGTTGTTTTCGCTTTACGTTAACGATATACCCAGGACGCCTCGCGTTGAGTTGGCGCTCTTCGCTGATGACACCGCGCTATATACCACTGATAGAGATATGACCAAACTCTTTCAGAGACTTCAATCCGCCGCGACCACCTTAGGCGATTGGTTCCGACTTTGGAGAATCGAGGTGAACCCCGAGAAAAGTGCCGCGATCCACTTTCATCGGGGCTTATCCGGCCTCCGTCCGACCCCTATCCGACTCTTCGACCGCGTCATACCGTGGAAGTCACAGGTCAAATATCTCGGTGTCATCTTCGACAGTCGATTGACGTTTGCACCACACATCCAAGCTATCCGAAATAGGGCAGCGTTCATTCTAGGTAGGCTCTACCATCTCGTAGGCAGGCGGAGTAAAATGTCTCTTAGAAATAAGACGACAATTTACAAAGCCTGCATCCGTCCCGTCATGACGTATGCTAGTGTAGTATTCGCTCACGCCGCGAACTCTCACCTGCACCGGTTGCAGACCGTTCAAAACCGTTTCATGCGAGGCGCCACGGCCGCCCCGTGGTACCTACGCAATGTAGATTTACATCGCGATCTCGATCTTCCGACCGACCTCCTTTATGAAGGACGCCTCTCAGGCGTACTTCGACAAAGCGCTTTCGCATCCGAATCCTCTGGTGGCGGGAGCTGCCAACTACGATGTTGGCAGCTTTCGCCCCCCGAGAGGACCGCGCCGCCGGTTTCCGCGACACGTCTTAGACGAGCCCGATGATGCAATAACGATTGCAAACGCGCCAAAGCCCGACACTACACACCCAGCCACACTAAACTTGCACACTAGTTTAGGACCAAGACACCGCACTAGTAGAATAAGTGTGCGTAGACCCGGTTCACACCCGCCCGGTGGCAGGTACATTCGTAATAATGTACCTGTTACTCGCGTACCCCCCACGACACGGTAAACCCGAGCCGAGGTACCGTGCCTCCTAGAGGCGCCCTCTAGTTTAGCCGCTCCCTACCGGTTCGAACCCCCAAAGGCTCTGGGGGGGGATCGGAGACTCGCTTGCGAGATGCCATCCCCCACCGGAATCCCTCTGGGGAATTTCGACCACTCACGGCTTGAGGAACGCTTCAAGTTTCTCGCCGCCCCCAAACAAGCCCGGTAACGCTGTAAAGGTCATCTGCGACCGACAGCACTAACACTCAAAAAAAAAAAAAAAAACAGAGAGCTCACTTTCTCTCTGGAACTCGGCGCGGACGGATCTCTGCCCGAGTGGCTATCTGGTATCGTAGCTGTCATTTAGTTTTATTGCGTTGTGTGTCTTTTGTATTTTTAATGTGGGTAGTGTTTTTTAAAGTGATTTAATTAGTGTGAGCGTGCCATCTTTTCAGTATCAAATTGTTAGTAACATAGTTGTTTTAAGTTATGTTCTGATTGTTATTTCATTAATTACATTTAAAGAATAAATTAATCCAAATAATGTTTTCTTGGACATTTGTTTTTTTTAAGTATTTTACGAGCTTATTCCTAAAAATATAATATAATATATTATTATATATGAATTTTAGAACTGTATGTTTTATATTGGTGGCGGTACAATCAATCAAAATTGTTAAAAATGGGAATATAGCGCCTTAAGCGAGCACTACACATTAAAATGAAACACTTTTTTACGGATTAACTCGCGTTTAATTTACTATTTACATAGTTTTTTTTAATATTATCCTGCCGTTTCGGACCCTTTACAGGGTCACAGGTCACAGGTCACAGGGAGACTAAGGTATTGGTCGTCTCATAGTTAGAAGTTATTTGCCTACCGTCAATCATTTTTATATTTAACAGGGTGCGTTCAAGTTTACACAATACGAGCTAACAATATTTTTAGGTCTGGCAATGTGTTGCTCTTGGGGCTGGCATTTGATGACGTGTATGATGGGGTCCCAGGCAGGTGGTAAATTCCAACCATCCTCTGTATTGAAATTTCGATGTTTTTTTTTTAATTTCAATAGCCTCGCGTATCTTCCTAGGGATGAATCGTTGTTCCTTGGCGAGTATTTAGGTTTGTCAAATCTGATGTAATGGTTGGGTCTCTCGAGAGCATGTTCACACACTGCAGACTTATTTTCACGCCTATGCTTGACGTCGGCTATATGTTCTTTTACTCGGGTTCCTACACTTCTCTTTGTTTGCCCGATGTATGAGAGCCCACAGTTGCAGTCCAGTTTGTACACGCCTGCATCTTGAAGGGGTATATTGCACTTGACAGGTCGTAAGAACTGTATATCAATTTATATTTATCTACGCATATTTAGTAAAATGCGTATTCGTGCTTTTAATATCACTTCTATGTAACGACAACTGGTAGCGATATAAATGGAAAAATGGAGCACGTACCATAACACTCTAAACGTAATAAACGTTTTATACGGAAATGAATCAGAGTTACACCCTTTTTATGGTTTCAATAATCCCTCACGTTACAAGATATGTGAAGTAAAGATTATTTTTATCCAATAATACTCTGTTTCCATATTACGTTATAAAAGAGCTGGATGGTGGCTAGTGCGTTCTGGTTGCGATCGTGTATGTTAAGCATCGTTTTCAATGTCGCCTCATCAGATGGGTGACCAAAAGACAATGCCTATTTTGAACCTGTTTGTTTTTGAGAATGTATAATTATAAATTGTGTTGACAAAAATAGCTCAAAATTCACACAATCTAACCATTGAACAGCTATACTTAACAAGGGCAAAACAATACCGTATTTTTGACTTGTCATTTGTCTGCTTTTCTGTCACTGTTGTCTATGAGTCTGTGGTTGTCCAACTCATTATTTTTAGTTTATTAGTCTTAATAATTCTTCATTATAATAAGGCATCTTAATAAGGCTTCTTTAATAATAAATATGTGTTGTGGATGATTAATTGAAACAAAAGTGGTATAAAACATGTTTAGCTATGATTGTATGTTGCCGAAAAGCTTGAAAAACCCAATGTTTAACCGCAATTATTTTTTTAAAGTTTCTCTCACATAACTTTACCTTTTAATAAAAAATCTGACTTTAGATTTATAAACAATAACATACTTAAAAGATTACTTACTTATTTACCTATTGTAATTTAGTTTTTATTTTTCTTTTTAAGTTGTAAAAAATTTTAATTTTAATATTAGGTACTTACCTCTATTAATACTTTTGTTTTTTATTGTAAATAAATAAAATTTTCTCCGTAGATTACATTTTGCTACCAAGATCATTTTATACAAACCAACTCATTGTCAGGTTTTCAAATGTAGGGCCGCGTGCATTGTCCTTTTTAAATATTTATCTTAGGCTCGACCCTAACGACACTTTTTGTCATTAAATCCCGATCGTTGATTTTATTATCAGTAGCAGTCGGTAAAACCCTACAACATCTCGTGGATACTTGTAGTGGTTCAAGAACCACAACCACGTCTAATATCGGTCGGAAGTCGGTTTGGCCGAGTTTCGCAGGCTCGCTCTTATGTATGTCAACTACAAAAATGTGTGTTTATGATGCGTATGCTAAGTAATACTTAAACTTCATTAAATACTTAGTTTTATAAAGGAACGCAAGAGTTAAATCATAAAATATAATATTGTACTTAATAAATTTTGTTTATACATTTACGTCCTTGAAGTGGAACTGTGTTACACACGTCTGCCACATGTCGAACGAGCTGTAAACTTCTATTGGACGGACTGGCAAGTTACTGCCCTAAACAGTGAAGATTGGAAAGAGGCCTAGAAGTGGAACAAGCCAGGCTGAATAATAATATTACTCGTATACGAACACGTTATGTTCTTCATATTTATGTTACCACAGCATAAGGTAACAGAGCGTATGGCATAAACACATGGAACCCTCCCAGACGGCAATAAGCCAATAACTTCGCTCGCTCTTGCGAAGTCGATCCGTCAACGCAAAAACTTTTATGGAACAAACTTAAATATTCCATCGTACGGCATACTTGACTAGCTGTGCACGCGATTTCGTCTTGAATTATGTTGAATTATGTTCCCTTTTTAGGGATCATGTTTTACAATGTGTTGATCATTATTTTTTGTTACGTTAAAAGCAGGCAAGTGAGCAGGGAGGTCACCTGATGGAAAGTAATCACGTAGTAATCACTGCCACCCATGGACACACGCAAAACCAGAGGAGTCCCAATTGCCTTGAAGGAGGAGTAGGATCTGTGAGGCAGGACGAGGAAGTGGGAATTGTTAGGGGGCGGGGAGTATCTTAGGAACTTGATGGCGCAGCGGCTAGCGCGTTCGGCTTGCGATCTGGCCAGCTAAGCAACATTCGCAATGCCGGGTCACTGGATGGGTGACCAAATTTAAAACATCTCAAGCTCCTCCGTGCTTTTCAAGGCACCGCTGGTCCCGGTTGTTGTCGTAAGATGACAGTCGTTAAAACCCACCAACCCGCATTGGGCCAGCGTGATGGGTTATGGCCCAATATCCCCACGTCCTATTGTCGACGTGAGGAGGCCTGTGCCCAGCAGTGGGACGTTTATAGGCTGATGATGAGTACTTTCTCTCACCAGACGAATCATAACAACAACAAGTGCTATTGTTTCACGGCGGTATTTCGTGAGAGGGTGGTATTACGCCGGGCGAGTCGGTCCGATTACCGCTGCAACGCAGCGTGTCTTTACCACTCAGAGAGTGTTACTCATTTAGCACCACTCAAGGTTCAATTGAATGGTCTTGAGGGTAAACCTATGGAAACTAGTGACTTTAATCCCCAATCTTCAATATATCAGCCTATAAACACTTCATATTTTCTTAGGATGTCCGCGTGAGGTATTTGATAAGTCTGATATAATGATCACCTGTAAAAAAGAAGCGACATAATATGCCTATACATTCTCAAAATGATTGCTACCATAAAGACGATTGAGCTTATGCTCAATGCCGTAGACAGTATAATACTTTTACAAACAAAATTTTAAGAATGTTACCTATGGAAAAAAGGAATATTAAGCAGTATTGACACCGAATAATTTATAGAAATTTTTGGGCTCCAGTCCAATTCGAAGAACTATATAATTAAGAAATTCAAGTTTTCCAGGGGCCACATTCCAATATATTTCAAAAAACTATGCTCAAATTTAAAATTTATTTTCAGTAAGTGAATAAAACTTGGCACCGCTTATTAGAAAGCTTTCGCCTTTTTCATTTAGGAATAAGATTTATGGTGGAAATTTAACAAATATTCAGAAATTTTGCCGTTTTTTATAACGAATTAATAGAAAAAACATAGTATAACGTCAACTAAAAAGAATTACAGTTAACAAAAGCCCACAACTGAGCTCAAACATGTGGGAGGTCGGGTTGTAACCCACCACTCTGGCCCAATTTCGGTTGGGATTACCTACTTACTAACTTACGACTACATTCGAGACTAACGGGACTAAACGTTCTGTGGAGTTCGTATTTTTTTAGATTGGTCACCCATCTGGGCACCTGAAATAGCGATATTGCTTAACTTACACGACCTTAAACAAAAGCGAACCCCCCCTAACGTCAGTAAGGTAATATAAAATAATTTTTACTTTATTTTTATTAAAAGGTCCTTTTATCGCTCGCACAGCTCAATAAAATATAATAAGGGCACTAAATAGCCGTTAGGGATGAACAAATCACCAAAAGGCATTTGAACACCACTCATAATAATTCTACCTTAACTTAATGTTCAAGGCGGGATTAAATTCGAGAAAAATTGGTCAATTTGGTTAGAACTCCGCCCTAGCGCGAGAGGCGATGTGTCATTTTTATGTTCCATGTTACAGCCCAAAACAACGTCACAACCCGCTGCTGGAACCAAATATTTGTATTGTGCGGATACGCACTTTTGCGATTCATCCTACTTTTTGTGTCAGGCAGAGAGCTTTTAAATTATGACTGAGGGAGATAAATCTTTAGGTTACATGAAAAAGACAAAAATATTTAAAATTGCCTTTTAGTTTTAGTTCAAAATGTGATCATGCCTTTTAGTTATATTTCTGCAAAGCAGAATTACGGCAGTCATTCTTATCTCTATATAAGATACGCTGAGGACATGTGCATTCGCTATTTGGTGAAAAGTGGACTACGGCAGAGCCTAGTCTCATTGCCTAGTCTCTGACTAACCCTTTGGGGATAACCGTCGTGATTATATGTATGTATGATTTTATAAATTAAAAATAAAGGTACCTATATAAACGGTTCAAACTTTTACTTCAGGCTAAAGCCCGATAGCACTCGGGTCACGAGCGTGCAATCTAACTTGGATTAGTTCAACTATCACGTGATAATAATTCATTCAACTTTGTAGCGAAGTGTCGCTAGAGACCGTTTTAAAGCTCTCCGAAGTTTGTCAGTTCATAAAGATTAACTGACAAGCCCAATGTATGTCAGATAAGAGTTATATTGGCTTAAGCTAACTCGCTTTAAGTTCTAAGTCTTTATTTGAAAATATATATATGGTCACATATCTTCCTAACTATTAATCTCTATCTAACTAGATGTAGAGAGTCCAAGACTGGGATAGATTGCGTAAAAATAAGAAAGCTCGCAATCAGTGGATGATTATAGGTTGTTTAAGAAATTTTACGCATTTCGGTTTCACATACAAACTTTCAAGTCAAAATTTTTAAAAACCGATAAGCCAACTTTGCTATCCTCATTGCACAGTCTCTGACTAACCCTTCGGGGATAATAGTCTTAATTATAAGTAAGTATGTATAATAGAGCAGTACCAACAGTATAACTTGCGCTCGGTTAACTATGAAATTACATTATTCGCAGAGCTCCGCTTGCACTATCACATTTATGTTTGTCTGTTGAAGGAACGGACACAGTACTTACCTACCTAAATTGTATGGATGTAAAGACACGTCTCTTGGCTACTTGTAATTACTTTTAATGAACTTTACAACTCAATAACAGATAGGTATCTTCTATTAATTCTTCTTAAGAGGGTTTACGCATTTCCGTTTCCCATACAAACTTTCAAGTCGAAATTTTTAAAAACCGATAAGCCAACTTTAATGAAACTTTGCATGCTAAATTATAAAAAAACAGGGATCTAAATAATTTGTTGACAACATTTTTAAAAAACGTTTATTATGATGAGTTATTGCGATTTAAAGAAAGACCACTATAGAAAGTTTAAAATAACTCAGTTAATTAAATGTTTTTTATAAATGTTTTCAACAAACTATTTAGATCTCTGTATTTTGCTTTGGCATGCCAAGTTTCATCAAAATTAACTCATTGGTTTTTTATAAATTTCAACTTGGAAGTTTGTATGGGAAACCGAAATGCGTAAATCCTCTTAAGAAGAATTAATAGAAGATACCTATCTGTTATTGAGTTGTTAAGTTCAATATAAGTAATTACAAGTAGCCAAGAGACGTATCTTTACATCCATACAATTTAGGTAGGTAAGTACTGTGTCCGTTCCTTCACCAGACAAACATAAATGTGATAGTGCAAGCGGAGCTCTGGGAATAATGTACTTTCATAGTTAACCGAGCGCAAGTTATACTGTTGGTACTGCTCTATTATACATACTTATAATCACAACTATTATCCCCGAAGGGTTAGTCAGAGACTGTGCAATGAGGACAGCAAAAGCAGTCCTCTACCATAGTTTATTTTTTAATAATTTTTATTTATTTATTAAGGACAGTCAGCGAAAACTTGTACGAATTAAAAATCTATGTAACATACAATACTATACCATCTTAAATGCTAAGTACAGCTTTCTATTATGGACCGCCACGGCATGCAAATGTGGTGTTTTTTTTTTTTTTTTTGCAACGGGTAAGCGCTTGGCCTTCATCTCACCTGATGGTAAGTGACGATAAGGCCGTAGGTGGAAGCGCGCTTCACCCGGAATCCTCAACCACTGAGGAACTGGCTATCTTATCTCAAACTGCCGGAACACAACAATGCTATAAACATCGTTGTTATGGCGACAGACTTAGATAAGATGGTGGTAGCTAGCCAGGCGGACTTAACAGCCCTACCACCAACCAAACCGAGCACACAAAGATGTACCCCCCGCCGGGAATCGAACCCGGGACCTCTGGGTCTGAAACAGGTAGCTTAGCCACTAGACCACAGAGGCGGTTAAAGTTTGTATAAATTTAAAAAAAGGAAAACTGCATCACAATTTTCTAAGTACTTACCTAATAACAAAGTTAACAATTTACAATTAAAGACGTAAGTGGATGAAGGTAATAAGTCACAAAATTCAAATTTTGAGTAAATCGAGGTTAAAGTTTTAGTTTTATTTTCTGAGATAAGTCAGTACATAAGTGATTTTTATACTAAACTATGATGCAAACTTGTTTAAATTACCTAAAATATTAAGGGTATGATATCAATTAAACACTTGTAATAATATTATTATATATTTTAAAGAAAAACTGAACATAACTCCTTCTTCCATGAACAAAAGTGAACTTTTCTGTACTTTTAGCTTTTTAAAATTAGGTGTTATGTACGAGTATGGGTTAACATTGTCTCATTTTTTCTAAAACTAAACTATATCAATAAAAACTTAAACTAAGAACAGCCCCAAGTAACACATCAAAGCAGTATAGCCAGTATAACTGCCGACTTACAGCATTTCTGTATCGTTTTCGAATTTTGAGTTTGTTCTATATTAGCATTACAAACGTTTATACGGCTACCTGTAATGATTATTTGAGCACAAATTATACAGCTTTAGATCTTAAATAGTTTCACAATAGTTGTTTAATTGCATTACAGAGGCATTATATTGGCATTAACGTTTTTTTTATATTGACTCGTCATGGTTACCGCATCCTGCCTGATGGTAAGCAGCCGATGCTTTCCAAAATAAGAAGAGAGCGCTCCCTACTGTGGAATAAGCATGGTAACAAGCGCACCCATTCATGACGGCCTGCATAAATGCCGTTTCACGCTCCGCTTAAAAGACCCGGGACTGGGAAACACATGCGCCGGGAGGGAATTCCAAAGCCGAATGGTCTTACAGAGGAACGACTTGCCAAATCTTTTGGTACGAGTAATATTACTGTACAGTATGATGGTGGTTCCTAAGACCAGCACGTGTAGTCCGGGAGAGGAAAGGAGAGGGCGGGATTAGATCAAAAAGTTCTTCAAAATACTTTCCGTAGTAATTCCGGAAGAAGACACCGAGAGAAGCAATGTCTCTACGCAGCTGGAGGTCCTCAAGAAGGGCTGTAACCTCAGCATCTCCATAATGCGTACCGCTCGCCTGTGCACTCTATCAAGTGCATCGAGGAGGTATTTAGCGGAGCCGTTCCATAGATGTGAACAATACACCATACTCGATCGCACCTGAGTGTCATACAGCAAACAGCGCTGCTCGGGAGTAAAAACCGCCTCACCTTATTGAGAATACTCAACTTACGGGAGGCAGTTAAAACAACACTCTCCATGTAGCATTTTGGATTCAGTTCCTGGCCGATGTCCATGCCAAGAATGCTGAGGTTCACCGAAATGGGTAACGGAGAGTTTTGAAGAGAGGGAGGAGTAAGGAAGGGAATTGGACGAGAATGCACTAACCTGGGGTTTGCTGGCATTCAACTCGACCAGGATTTCAGATCCCCACTTAATGACACGCTCGAGAGCCAGGTTCAGTTTGGCAACCAGTTCTCACCTTTTCACCACAATATCGGCTTGCTTTGCGCAGGATGTCTTAATGAATATTGCCCAAAGACAACATGTCATTAATATGCAAAAGAAATAGAGCAGGTGAGAGCACAGAACTCTGAGGCACTCCGGCATTGGCTTTGTAGAACGCGGAGGAACTACCCTTACAAAGGACACGAATTCTCCGCTTTTCTAGAAAGTATGGAAGTAGCTGTAGTTAAGGAAGGGGACAATTGCATTAAAGAAGCATTGTTATGATCAATGAAGTTGCTAATCGCATTACAGAAGCACTAAGCTAGCAACATTTTTGATAATGAAGATGTTAATTGCATTACAAAAACATTAGACGAGCTATTTAAGTGTTCACAGTTAGAACTTAATAAACCCTACATTATTGCAAAAACATCTCTAACACCACGGTACACATGTTTAGAATACATTAAAGTTGTAATTAAACTACTTTGTCTTGCAATATAAGATTGTGAAAACATAATTTATAATACTGTTATTTAGCCAAAGGCCAGAGAGAAGACATGTGATGAACCACTGTAGTGCCATTTTCTATAAAGTAGTTCTATATGAATTCACAGGTATACCAATAGACATGGTGTAGATTGAAATAGTGCCATTACTTGAAAGTCATTTTGGGGATCCTTGAGCAAAACAATTAAACCCATTTCAGAATTTTTGTACTACTTGAATCCGTTTGCCAAGAGTTAGAGATAAGGCTTTCTGAACGTATTATCTACATAACCAAAGCGCGTGGCTTATTAAAATGATTATGGTGCTGTCAACAAAAAAATGAAAGTACCTAGATATAGTTTCATTCGAGTATCTAGGTACTTCAATATCACTCAATTAACAAGGGCATTTATTGTGATTCTATAGATTGGGCATTATTAACGTCACCAGTTTTCAGTAACTGGTTTTAGTTATATACGTTCGTTTCCAAAATGGCCGATAAACAAATGGTTTTACTTTACGAATACAGCAAAATTAATGTATATACAGCCATACGCATTACAATAACGACGTGTATTTGATTAAAGAGCTGTTAGCTGTACAACTGAACTTAGTTGATCATTAAAAATGCAAGAATAACATTGATTCACGTTTATGCTGTTCAGCAGTACTATGCTTTTACTTACCACTTAAAAGTACTATTATACAACAAAGGGCACTAAAACAGCTCAAATCTGTATAATGGATTTACGTAGCATTATAATAGTTCATTATTATGCTATTAAACAGCATAAGCATTTATCTATTATTTAAGAATGCTATTGTACGAGGGGCGTTCAAAATATTCTCGGTATTGATACGTTACAACCTCTTTTATATATATATTTGTTACTGGCCGCTAAGATTCATCCATTGACATTAAAAAAAAGTAAAATTGGAACCAAGATGTTCTTTTGTTTTTCTGCAATTGCCGAACAAACATGAACACCATGAGCGAATTAACAATTTTAACGAAATTAGAGCACCGATCCGTCATAAAATTCTTGACAAAACAGGGTAAAAATCAAAAAACCATAAAAGAGGAAATGGATTGTGTTTACCGTGAGTCTGCTCCTTCTTTATCTACTATTCAAAAATGGTCAAGCGAATTTAAGCGTGGAAGGGAGAGTATTGAAGATGACCCTAGACCTGACCGGCCTGTAGTGGCTACCTCACAAGAAAATATTGATAAAGTGGAAAAACTTATATTGGAAGACGGCCGAGTGAAGGTAAAATCTATAGCTCAAGTAACCAATCTCTCTATTGGTACCGTACATGACATTATACATGACCATCTTAATATGTCAAAAGTAAGTGCAAGATGGGTTCCGCGAATGCTGACGCTTCTTCAAAAGGATATGCGTGTGGCTTGCTGTTCAGATTTTATCGACCTGTGTGGTGAAAATCCCGATGAGGTGCTGCAAAAAATAGTTACTGCAGATGAAACCTGGGTTCATCATTATGACCCAGAGAGCAAACAGGAGTCCATGCAGTGGCACATTAAGGGTTCAGCTCATCCCAAGAAGTTCAAGGTAATCCCGTCAGCTGGCAAGGTCATGGCTACAATATTTTGGGATTGTGAAGGAGTTTTGCTTATCGATTATAAAGAAAAAGGTGTAAATATCACAGGGCAGTACTACGCTAACGTTATACGTCAATTAAGAGATGCGATCAAAGAAAAGAGGCGAGGAAAGTTAACCAAAGGTGTTCTGCTTCTGCATGACAACGCCCCTGTCCATACTGCTCATATTGCCAAGGCAGCTATTGTTGAATGTGGGTTTGAAACTGTTACTCATCCACCCTATAGTCCGGACTTAGCCCCAAGCGACTTCTTTTTGTTCCCCAATCTTAAAAAGGATCTGCGTGGAAATAAATTTTCTGACGATGAAGCGTTGAAGACGGCCGTGGAGGAGCATTTTTACACCAAAGATAAAAAATATTTTTATGAGGGATTAAAAAAAATAATTGATCGATCTTATAAGTGTATGAACATAGGGGGGGAGTATATTGAAAAATAAAAATATCAAACTTTTCGTACTTGTTTGTTTTTATCCACATACCGAGAATATTTGAACGCCCCTCGTATATCCAAATGCACTAAAAACAGCTAATATTTGTATAGTTGCGTTTAGATTTGCAGCACTACAACTAAAGGCTTTACAAAAGCATTTTGATATGCGATTATCCATCCGTTATATGTGTAAAGCATCATAATGGTTTTGAGATGCCAGTATGAGGCGTCAAGATGCTCGGTGAACTTATAAAAGAGTTTATACGGACCTTAAGTTCTACATAAGTATACTATTAGTTTCTTAAAATGCTTCCTGAAAACAATTGAATGTCGAGAATGAATGAAGGTGATAATAATTATGTATGTTACATAGAACCTTCATTCATTAAAAACTGACATCGCGTCATGCGAGCATCATATACTGAGTGGAAAAAGGTGTCATGTCCGTACATATCACCTTCTTCGATGTTACAAAAACATTTGTTATTGTTTATTTATTTTGGAAGTTGGTGATATGGGCCCATACCTCTTACATCCAGAGCCATTTTTAAACTTAACTGTAGATAACACCTATTTCAACTTTCTATTTTCCAAAATGTGCCTTAAATCGACAGTTTTAAGGTCTGTAGCCATTTGTATCAACATATAACCTTCATCTACGCAAAAAAACACCAAAATCCGAAAATGCGACATATCACCTTTATCCACTCACGTCTTCTTATAAGAGCAAAAAATATAACACTCATTTTAAATTCTAGTAAGAATTACGATTAGTTAGTTTACTTTTCACTGTACATATGCTCAGCGTGTGACAGGTGGTGAGCCCATCACCGCTCTATGCTGTTGGATGTATGTGCAGTATTTAGTCTGTTAGTCGTCTTTTACAATACCCAAGGGAAAAGAGAGGGTGGTAGTGTTCTTGCACCGCTTTGTATGACGTAATACAATGTATTGTACAAATCAATACGAATGAGTTGGCACTTTCTACCAAAAACTGGTTGCTTCTAATTTGCACTAATTACGTACATTTCAATTAACTAATAAGGCATTGCGCTATGTTTGAATGAAATGCTGAAGTGAAATTTATAAATTAGGTGGGCTTAACCCATTTCTAATTGTTGTGCTGACGCACTTGCTTTTATACTTTATGATTATAGTCGGTCTAATATCCTACTATCCTAATAATATTATAAACGCGAAAGTTTGTAAGTTTGGATGGATGTTTGTTACTATTTCACGTAAAAACTACTAAATGGATTTGGATGAAATTCGGTATACAGATAGTTTATAACTTGGATTAATACATAGGATACTTTTAATCTCGATATTCCCACGGAAACAGGAACGCGTGTCCCACCAACGTGGGTCCCACGGAACCCACGCGGGTGAAACCGCGAGCGGCCGCTAGTATAGTATACTACTACGAGTATTTGGCATGCAACCTACAAATTATGCTAAAACGATTTTTTTTGAGATTCTAGTGTAAGTGATTAGACTCTTATTTAGGTACTGTAGTTACTTATATTATTATTTTTTTTTTTTTCAATAATTAATTTCTCTTTAGCACTTAATATTATAAGACAAAAATTGTACATAGGTACCCACTCTAAAATTTATATGTAAATAAAAATCAATTGCCACAGTCATAATGTTCGCGCATCACTTCAGAACGGCTGTACCTATTTGGCTAATTCTTTATTTGTTGTGTTTGTAATTGTCAGGATAAGGATTGTATGAAATAACATTTTTGGATATTCATCACTGAGTACGGGGTGTTCTCACAAAGACAAAAACGCGGGAGGGCCGCTAGTCGTAAATATCCAACTAATATTATAAACGCGAAAGTTTGTAAGTATGGATGGATGTTTGTTACTCTTTCACGTGAAAACTACTCAATGGATTTGGATGAAATTCGGCATACAGATAGTTCATTACCTGGATTAACACATAGGATACTTCTTATCCCGATATAGGCAGTCCTCTGCCATAGTCCACTTTTCACCATATAGCAACTGCACATGGTGCTCAGCGTGACAGGTGGTGAGCCCATCGCCGCTCCATGTTATTGGATTATGTGCTGTCTATATATTTAGTCTGTTAGCCGCCTTTTACAACACCCAAGGGAAGAAAGGGGTGGTAGTATACTTTCACCGCTACGCGACATGGCTAAAATAAAAATATTTTTTTAAATATAAAAAGAAGACTAACATTATTGCTTCAAAACTCTAGCAGCCTCACAACGCCTTATGTGTAAGACTAGGAACTAGGAACAAACTTTTCCAAACATACGTGTATCCCGTAGTTTACTAGACACTACGAAGCGCAAGCCTCGCCCGGAAGCTGAACTGTTTGCAAACTTTATCGATAAAGGTTTTTGTTTACATAGGACATGGCTCAGTTACCGTTTACGTTATAGCTTATGCATTTAAGAGAAAACTTAATATTGAAAACTGAATGAACGTTATGCGATAAGAAAACAATAGCTTCTAGAATTAGCTTGCACATGTGCAAAAAGGCTAACACAGTCAGCTATATTTTCGTCTTTTATTTTCTGTAAAGAAGAATTTAATAGGAGCATGAAACTATTAGAACTGTGATAAAAAATGTTGTTACCAAGTCACGTAATATACAATTAAAACATAATACAAGCTTTCAAAGCTATTATAGCTTTTATCGTAGTTGGAGCTTATCAAACCCATGCTGTTTGGTCTTCTGTGTAAACAATACTTTACAATAATCTTTATTCTTTGGTTTTTAATTCTAAATAATTTAAGTGTTGTTTTGTCGCTGTTGTAGTTTAAGTGGTATGTTAGATGAAATACAGCATGTATTATTGGAATGTATAAAGTTAGAAATCGAAAGAGTTCCCTTTTACAATAAATAAAATAAATCGTTCCTACAATCACACCAATTATCTAGCCCAAGAGAAGCTTTGAAGAAACTCGTTAAATGGTTACTAGACAACGGATAAACATACTTAAAATACTTAAATACATACTTATCATACATAGAAAACACCCAGACCCGAGACAAATTAGAAAAACAATAATTTCTAAATTGACCCGACCGGGGTCGAAGCCGGGACCTCAGAGATGGCGACACCATGAAAACCGGTGTACAAACCACTCGACCAAGGAGGTCGACAATATTGTTAAAACATCTTTAGATTTAGGCATATTATAGATAGAGCATCCTAGCGCAGCTAGTTTCGAGGCCCGCTATGATGCTCTATGAACTTGCTTCTAAATATAAATAGGTATAAGTTAATAAGGTTTCCTTGGGACTGACATGTTTTCTAAAAACAAAGACAATTAATAAAATGTAGATTAAAAAAAAGTATCTTTAAAGGTTCATCTGGACGGTGTGTAGTGACATTGGAAATTAGTAAGTAAGCAGGCTCTTTAATATTTATCTCAATAAAATTGTTTAAATTTGATAAATGATAAATCATTCACACCTTTTAAAAAAAGATTATAATTGACTTTTAATAAGATCCTCCTAAAATGGGCTTCTCCTAAAATGTGTGGTACGTTATATTACGTTAGATATATTTGTAAAATATTTGAGTACCTACATAGAAATGATATTGGCAATACAAAACGAACAACATACGAATAAACAAATCAAACCAATTACACTTCTAAATTCGATTGTCCCGATTCGCTCGTTTGCAATTATTCATAATTATTATGATACGTACCTATTTTGCAATTCATAGATTTATTTATTCATGCCATGCTTTACGCTTATTGGCTACAACATTTAAATACGAAAAGTAACCAGATTGACAACTTTTTAAGGATCATAAGATTTCGATAACTCGAACAACGGAAAGGTAAAGTATTCGTTCAAATTTAAAATTTATTGCAACAGTGGAGAGTCGCGTAAAGTTATAATTGGTTAACTTGAGTCGAGTCTGTGGTCGGGGTACCTTTTCAACCAACAATACGGGAGAATCGTTCTAAGCATTTGTTTTTTGATATCAGAATCTGGGAAAGAAAAAGCTAACAAAGACATCTTGAATGGGTCTTAAAAAAATATGAATACAGGTGTCCCGTAACCATTTTCTTAGAGTTTATGAAAAAATTAAGATTTAGAACAGTGTCAAGTTAAGAAAGAGACCAACTAAGAAAAAGCCTAGTTAAAAATGAGACCAGTTAGGAAAGTGTCAAGTTTAAGAAAATGACGAAGACGTCCGGAGGGGAGACGAGTTGGGAAAGTGTCAACTTTGCAAAAGAGACCAACTAAGAAAGAGCCGGGTTAAAAATGAGACAAATTAGGAAAGTGTCAAGTTTAAGAAAATGACGAAGTCGTCCTGAGGGGTAGGAGAGCCTATGGTATGGTAGTATGGAGATGGATGCCACTTTGAGGAAGGCAAAGGGAAGATCTTCCTCCGAGCTGGGTGGTATAGCTCGGGGACCGAGGTCCAACGGATGTTAGTTGGAGGTGCTATGTATAGCGAAGGAGGTGGTGTAACTCCGCTACCGCGATGCAGGCTTCCCATACTATTTCTCTGTTAGTATGGAGATGTCGTTGAGTTGATTTTTGTAGCGCCATCTGTTGACACGGTTGAGAAGCTTCGTGTCGAACTATGTGCGGCGTATGCGGTAGTAGCGCCGCCACATAGGTTAAAAAAATTTTAGACGCTTACTAATTATGTTTTTTTTTTAATTAAAATACGTAATTAAAAGCACATTTATTATCTAAATAGTGAGTAAAACCGCTATCATTACAGCATTATTTTGTCATTGCTACAATGAATAGGTATTGCCGTGATGTAACTAGTAAATTTTTTATTAATATTTTAAGATGTTTAAAATCAGTACATCATTCTACATCTACAAACGCCTCGCCGCATTCGGTCCGATATCAGAAGGTCCCACGTTCTATACCCCGGCCGGGCAGTGTGTGTTCGGATTATTTGATGCACTGCCCGGGTTTGTTATCAATAACTCGCGTTTGTCAAACGTGGTTAAGAAAAATACCCGTAAAATATAAACAATGATTTCATGATAAGCCTTTATTGTTTCCTGATTTTTGAAAACCTTAAAAAAATTTATTTACATTGAGATGGAACGATTTTATCATATTTATAAGAAACAGACATTCAAACCCTTCACAGGGTCGACGGGCATTAGAAGTCAGTAAAAATAAAAGCAAAATAACCTTAAAAATGGGTTGATTTCAAAACAGAATGTTCTTAAAACACAGCCTGTTCAAACACCTTGTAATAAAAAGAACCTTAAAATTCTCATACATTCTGGAACTCTCTTTTATTTTTAATTCTTAACACACTAAAACTGAGTCAGGTAGTAAGCCATTGTTCTATCAATACCAACACCTGCTATCCCCTTTCCTATTGAAAGCACCATTGCCTTTACAATAAGGTTCAATATTGTATGACAAAGACCTTTTTACATGCATTGTGAAATCTAGGTGATTAGTATAATTATTAATACCTGTCTTTGCTGGTGGCACTTGTCTTTGTTATTGCATGGTTTTGGTGAACAAGAACAATGTCATTTAGTTAGTGTTCGGCAGTCGACAGAGTCACACAGTGTGTTGTGGATCGTTCCGAAAACAATTACAATTTGAAGACTGTGTATTCGTGTGCAGTGAAGTGATTCAGGAAGATCTTTGGGAGAAGGTAATACTCAAAATACTAAATTGTTTGTTGTTATCATTAGTATATCAAATGGATTAGATATGTTTGTTAATTTACTACGGACACCGCACGGGTAAGCGCTTGGCTTTCATCTCACCTGATGGTAAGAGACGATAAGCCGAAGGTCGAAGCGCGCTTCACCCGGAATCCTCAACCACTGAGGAACTAGCTATCTTATCTTTAAACTATTACTTTAGATAAGATGGTGGTACCTAACTACCACCAACCTAACCAAGTACAGAAAGGTCAAACCCGCTGGAAACCGAACCTGGAACCCCAGGATGGCTTAGCCACTGGGTTGGTCGGTCACCTGGAATGAGTTGGCTAGCCATGCGGATGCTTTGAGTTCCAACCTGCTCCGACATGCACTTTAAGCCGTTAGTCCCAATTGTTTTTTTAGCCCTTTTTTGTTCTACTGCTGAGCAAAGATTAATTTTACTTAATTATAGATTAAGATTAAGGTTCTATTACTAAATTTCTTTATAAGTTGTTTTTTTTCGGAGGTGGGCGCTAGAGTCTGCAACACAGTTAGGTAATCTTATGCAGGCTCTATCGTGCACACTTTTTGTTTTTGTGTTTTTATTCTAATAAAGGATTTTATTAGTATTATTATTATTTTGTTGTCGTAAGATGAACATCCTTTACTGAATAATTGAAGTGAGCGTGGTCAGTTTAATGGCCTATCTATAGTAAATTTTTCATAGATTTACTGATGATGATGATGGGTTTGAGCTCAGATTTGGGACGTTTGAGGCCTACAAACAATAACAAATAATAAAGCAATTAAAACTTTTTCATAGTTGAAGTATTTATGGTAAAAATCGTGCCTTTTTGTTAGACGCAAAAACGTAATTTTTTTAGAACATTACTTTGTGAACATTAACCTAACAAGTATATCGCGTGGTGTTTCTCAGATTTATTCGTTGCGCTGTTTATAAAACAGAAAAGGTTGGATACCTATTTTACATTTAAACAAAGGCATTGTAAAGCCATGAGAACTGTGGATTAACCACTCACTCTTGGATTTTTTTGACACTTTTTTGACCGTAACTGTCAACGTCAAATTTGACAGAATGGAGCATAGACTATGCGATATTGTACGATAACAATACATAAGATGAACCACAGAACCGAAATAACCAAACTTGTTCATACTAAAGTAGTCTGTAAGTCTATGACTACACGGTACAAAGTCAAGTGTGTTTTTGTAGGTGCGGTCTCATGCGACCGCTTGGGGTTTGAAACAGGCGATGGCTACAGCCAAATGCGTTTCACTTAGACTAGTTTTATGTCACAAGTATATAACATACGATGTTGTAATATAATGAACATTATTTACAAGAATCTTATTATTTCCAAAACTAAGTTTTAGCTAGATTTTAAAAAAACTACTATTTTAAAGAAACAAAACGTAATTAATCGCTATTTTCTACACGTGCGTCCATAATGAATGACGTTAGGCCTTAATAATAATAATTAATACAATTATAACAAATGATCTTTTTCTAAAGGAACAACTTTTAAATGGATAGCATCTTTCTAAGCCGTTGGTGCCTAGTCGTCTAGTAGTTAGGTCTAACGCAATTTTATTTTCGGTTTCCTAAAGCTCTTATTGTTTTCTGTTACGTTAAAGCATGTATGTTAATTATATCCTTAGTCCATATCATTAGATTTTTTAACATCATCAGTAGATTAGTTTACAGTTGATTTTATTTCAACATTGTCAGTTGAGTGCGCCTGGGGAGAAGTAGACGGTTTTGTGGGACTCTCCCCCATGGCTCCCACTCTTAAAAGGGCTTTTCCACTAAAAATTAGGATCGCTGTGTGCCATTACCATAGTTGTAACGTAACAATATCTCAAGTAGATAATCAATCAGGTCGTTAGTGTTGTAAAAAGCAAAAATATATGGAACTTACTTTTATACTGGTTCAAATAATAAAAAGGACATAAGTACATGTTAGTTTTTATTTTATTTAGTTTTTTGATGAAGATGACTTTATTATTATGCAGCTCGTGGTGTCTTGTCATTGATTTGCTAGTTGATATAACGATAACTATGATAGATCGGTATAAAACAACAATTAAAACTGCCAATAAAGAAATACGAAAGTTCTCAATAATTATCGACCACACTCGTCCAAAAACAAAACACATCTTCCCGAAGATGAGACATGACGCTGGTATAATGGTTTATTGATTGTAAATTTTCGACATCAACGGTCGGAATCCCTCCGAACTCCAATTCATTCTCAGCGTTATCATCATCAACCTGAGCCAAGGATAACAGTAAGAACTCTGCGCTATTGTGTTCCAAATGTTTCCGAATACATTAATATCAAATATCGCAGCTATAGGAAACTGATAACAATTCATGACAAATCATCTGTGTGAGACAAAAAATGTATAACCTAGTTCCCTCATTAGATTACCGCCATGGTATTGCGCACATGGGCGTGGGTAAATTAAATAAAGGCTGTTTTGCTTTCCAGAAGGTCATTTGTGCCGGTTGGAACAATAAGACTTTGTTATTATACTTTTGTGGGCGGTGTAGACTCCGACGCATAAACACAGCTAAGTTATGTGCGCGCTTCATGACTCTATCACAGTACTCTATGCACGTGTTAATATCTCTAATGTTAACAATAACACTGACTACAACTTATGTTAACTTATGTTCTACGTACCTACGTTGCGCTATGATGTTAAATGTCATTTCCGAGAACAAATTCGAGCAACACCTGTTGTAACTAATACTGTTTGAATAAATGCAATTCAATTAATAATTACATATGTGTTATAACTTAAATGCATTTTTTTATTAATAAAATTTACAATACAGAGAAGTTATTAAATAATAGTGTTGTACCTACAAGTCATAAAAAGTAATTAAAAATAAAAAATATTTTGCGTATTAATTAATTATGACCTTACAAATTTCACGATGTTTTATTTACAGACCTATTTGAATTACTTCTACTATTTTTAAATGGCGTTACCTATCAACTAAGAATGATGTTGCGGCGTAATGTAATTAGCCAACAAGACTAATTGACTAATATATTGTTTGTGAATGGGATCGATTACAGTTTGCATCCAGTTAGGCAATTCTTAATGTGTATTTAATTCGCGTTTCTTTTGTTTCAGATTAATTTACTAAGAAAAATGTCAGTCCCTATTAGTAAAGAAGATATGATGCAACCAAAAACATTACAAGAAGCAATTAACATAATCAAGTTTTTAAGAACGACACACAAGGAGGAGTTGATTAAATTAAAAGAGTCATATGTGAAACAAGCCGCAAAAATAAAAAAGCTAGAGGATAATAGAAAGAAAGAATTAGAATTTTTATCAGGAGAACTTCAAAATTATGAAATTAGCTTAGCTTTGAGAGCAGACACAGTGAAAGAACAGTTAGCCGAAAAAGATGAAATTATTCAAAGGCAAATGGAAACTATCGAAGAATTGCGTAAAAAATTGAAAGCTCACGAGTTTATAATTCCCGAGATTATCGTCGACTCCAATTCAGATTCAGGAGTTGCAATGGAAAATGATGAAAGCGTACCTAAAATGGAAGAAGTTAAAGTTGAAATTAAAGCTACAAGGAAGTGCAGTAGAAGATTTGCTGACCCTATGAGCTTTCTAAGGAGAGTAGATTTTTCTCCTATGAAATACAAACCCAGTAACCGTGAAGCAACTAAGAAGAAAGATGAGAAAAAAAACAATTTAGAAGTCCCAAACACTATGAAGAGAGTGTTTACACGTCAGTTAAGTAACGAGAGAGCTGTAAGTGACGATGACAGAGCGGTAGAAGAAGCCGTGTTCTCGGATGGGGCAATGGAACCCATAGTTGTGAGGCCAATAAATTTGAGCGACAGTATGAATAATCATTTCTCAGATGACGGAAGTGATGACACCAGTGAAGAAATCTTTGACAGAGTGATGACGAGGAGTAGTATTCGAAGATCAGTCAAAGCGAATCCTAAATACAAGAAGATTAATAGATGCAAGTCAAAACTCCTTGAACAGGTCAAGGTAAACATCATCGATTAAATCTCACATTTTCGGAAGCAATTGTTTTTCTTATCGTGCAATTGTAAGTTGTAAAAACTTCAGTTAATTTATTTTTCATTAATAAATGAAGTTCTCATGAAAAGTGTTGCGTTTTATTTATTAACATAAATATGTTTTAAACAGAAAAACAAAATAACAAGAATAGGTAATTTGTATAAAAAATATTCTAACTGAACAACAGAGGCAACTTATCAATTATCAGGTTGGTACACAATGTCGCAAGGGTCACATTGTGTATAGTATTATTTAATTTCGTTTTAAAGCATTGTAATGAGAAAAGTAAAAACAATTGTAAAAAAGTTAACCCTTGCGTTTTGTATGACATAAAAATTACAGATTTTTACCTTTTTGCCTCACGTATTTTTCTTTATAATATATGTCACGTGTTGTGATACTTTAATAAACACAACGTAACATATGTAAAACAATAATGTTTCCTTTAAAAGTCCGTGTTCACTGAAGAAAAATATGCGAGGTCGCACCAAGACGGAATGTACACATTAGACCCGGATCAAAGGGCCGAAGGGTGGCAGTAAAAATAAATCATGGCCGATCTGGGAGCCGACAAATAAATAATAGTGGACCATTCGGACGCACTCCAAATATTTGTTTTGTATGAATCGGTATAAACAATGCTACCGAATTCTGTCATATGATATTTGCTGTATACGAGAGCGTAATCAATCTCACGAGAATCGGCACTGGCTTTGATTAATTATTAGATGATAATATACGTATGATCGACAAAATATGACGTCGCCTAGCCGTATGAAAATTAATGTTGCCGCATGGACAATTTATTGGTACGTTAGGCCCACGATGTAATACGAATGAATCCATGAATAATGAATCGCTCGTAACATTAAACAGTTAACAAAATAAAGACTGTCTGATACTTAATAAGAACAACACATTTACTACCCTACTACTTTATTCAGACACGCAGTACAGCTTTTGCGTTTCTACTACTAGTAAATACGGTTTTTTTTTATAAACTAAATTCCTCTCAGCATGTTTCAGTTATAAACATACATAAAAGTATTATCTATCTATTATACATACTTACATACATACAAACATAATATAATCACGACTATTATCCTCGAACGGTTAGTCGGAGACTATGCAATGAGGACCGCAAAAGCAGTCCTCTGCCATAGTCTACTTTTCACCAAATAGCGACTGCAAATGTGCTCAGCGTGACAGGTGGTGAATCCATCGCCGCTCTATACTATTCGATGTGCATCCAACAGTATGTGCAGTCTTTAGTCCGTTAGTCGCCTTTTACGACACCCAAGGGAAGAGAGGAGGGTTCTCCACCGCTACGCGACACGGTTATAAAAAAATTTGGTTTTTTATTTCAATTTTAGTTTTGAAGTTATAAGCATATAGCCTTTGTTTGAATGAATAAAACCTATTTGAAAAACAGTGTTTGAATTAAACAAACTCTTTAATTTGACTATTAGGCTTTTTTAAATAAAAGCGTATTGCCTCTTTTCATAATATTAGCACCCGTAATCCTTAACTACTGAGAGCCGATTATTTTATATTTTAACTGTTGGAACACAACTGATGTTACAGCAATAGACTCAGACCATATTGTGCTGGCTAGTCTTAGGTTAATCCCTGCCAACAACTAACTGAGCACTAAGTACATGAAAATCGATTGAAATCTAATCCAGGTCTAAATAGAAATTAATTTTTATGTCAAAATGTTTTTTTAACTTTTTCATTACATTGGTCAATTACTTTACTCCATTAGCAGTAGAGTAGAACAGCCTACTGCTACGCAAAGACCCCCACCTTTTAAATCAAGTCATGGATATGGGCATAATCAGCACGAATGCGAATTAGTGATCACAAACTCAGGCTATGCATCAAGACACCCGTTTCATAGAAGACCAGACTCGCAACCCGAGCATCGAACACATCACTGTATAAGCTCGGATTAACCTAGGACTCGATGGCTTGAGGAGCTCGATGGCGCAGCGGCTAGCGCGTTCGGCTTGCGATCTTGCCCGCTAAGCAACATTCGCAATGCCGGCTGATGGGTGACCGTTAAAACATCTCCAGCTTCTCCGTGCTTCGGAAGGCACGCTAAGTTGTTATTCCCGGTTGTTGTCGTAAGATGGCAGTCGTTAAAACCCACTAACCAGCATTGGGCCAGAGTGGTGGGTTATGGCCCAATATCCCCACGTGCTATTGTTCACGTGGGAGGCCTGTGCCCAGCAGTGGGGCGTTTATAGGCTGATGATGATGAACCTAGGACTAGATAGTTGTGATTCACAGGTTTTTTTATACACCCTTACTATATAATTTCCCCGATGACTACTTTTTACGGCGAGCGACGCTGAAATTTGTGTAAATATTTAATTTATAGCGGCGCGTTTCTTTTTCCTCTGCTGCAGATAACAAAATGTTATTTGCATGAACAAATGGCTACGTTCAATAGAAATGACACCGAAGATTTGTACGTATTAGGAAAACCAATGAGTTAGCCGTACTGAATAAGCCATTCGAATACATTTATGGGATTTAATATTAATATATTATTTTGTGTATGCAATATTGTGTTGGAAGATACAAGTAGCACTTTAATGTTGAAATATAACACTAATACGGATCTAACACGCGTTTATTACTTTTTATGGTTTTTACCAAAGACCGACAGTCAGAAGTCTCCCCCTGTGACCACGCACCCTGTAAGTGTGAAAATGTCCGAAACATCACAACTAAAATAAAAACCGTAGAAAGTATTAATAACCGCGAGTTAGATACGAATAAGTGTTTCATTCAATGTGTAGTGCTCGCGTAATCCTTAAAAAACAAAACACTTTAATGTTGATTACCTACCTATCTTCTGGTTATGTTTCATAACGATAAAGCAAAAAAATATTTATAAAAATTTTTGTTCAGTATTATAGAAATAGAAATAGACAATGATTTATTCAACGTCATTTACAGTGTTATGAACAAAAAAAATAGTAAGTATTTTACTAATTATTATACAAATGACACTGAAATGGCACCCACTCAGCATAGTGTCGTGGCATGCTGACACACCGCGACGCTGGTCTTCCGTAAGTGCCAGACAATGAGAGAATAAGAGAAGCACTGCTACGCGCAACTTGCAAAGCTTTTCGTAAAAAAAAACAAAGTTAGCACAATATATATACCTACTAATAATGTTATACTATAATAAACCGTTACACACCTATTAGATATACTAGTAACTAAATTATGTCACCAATTATATTAACAAACAAATATAACACAATAAAATAGCCACTCAGTAACGCCGTAGCGCCCAACTAACCAAACTTAGTCTTTCAGATCTAAAAGACTACGAACATTCGGCAATTAGAGGTCGCAGATCAAGTACAACTTTGCACGTGCATAAGATATTTTTTGTAATTTACCTTGAACGACCCAACAGTGCGACATAATCTTAGGGGTGGTGGGATGTTGTTCCAGCATTTCGTGGCAGAGTACCGAAAGCTGCCCCGAAAAGTTGCAGTGCCGTGTCTTGGACAGTTCAGACGAGGAGCACCCCTCTGTTGACGGTTAGAGAACTCAAGCTTATGAAACAGGTAGGGTAGTGATCTAGTATGTATAATACCGAACAGAAGCGTGGCAAAGTGTAGTGTACGCCTTGATTGCATGTTGGCAAGGTTTCCTTTATTAAGAAATGGCGTCACATGGGCCCTGCGCGGAATGGTAAAAGTGAACCGAGCACAGGCGTTTTGGACGCGCTGTATCAGTTTTTTGGTGTAACCAAAAAGACACTCTCCTATGACAGTGTCTGCGTAGTTCAACTTCGACAAAACTACAACACAGAGTCTAACTCTTGTGTTAACATCCAAAAACTCACGCACCTGATACATCACTTTGAGCCTATAAAAGCATTTTTTAACTGCTTCCACGACATGATTGTGAAAGCTCAAAGTGCCTTCCATTAGCACACCAAGATTTCGTGCTTGACTAACCTGCTCGATAGCTGCGCCTCCAATCTCAATCATGGGATGAAAAGCACTTATCTTACCCACTTGCGCTGTAGAACCTAGAACGAGGAACTTAGATTTTGATGGGTTTAAGACCAAACAATTTCTAGTAGCCCAATTATTAATTCGTTCCAGATCCTCATTGATTTTAGTGGCAGCCGTTAATGTTTCATCAAGCCTACAAGATAGATAAACCTGAAGATCATCCGCGTATATATGATATCTACAATTTTTGATGCATCCAGTCAAATCAGCACTATACAGAATAAAAAGAATCGGCCCCAAAATAGATCTCTGTGGAACTCCCCGGTTCAATGGAAGAGCATTGGAAACTGACTTAATACTAGTGTCACCACAGATCACCACTCAACCACTAAGGTAACTGGAAAACCAACGTATTGTATTTGGGGCAAAACCGTAAAATGCCAATTTGGATAGTAATAGGCTATGGTTTATGGTATCAAAAGCACGTGAAAAATCTAATAGACACAACACTGACCCCTTTCCCTTGTCCTCTTCCGCTAAAACATCGTCCAAGACGTCTAGCAGAGCTGTTGCAGTGCTATGCCCTGAACGAAAACCCGATTGCTTTTGTGGTAGGATCAAATTAGAATTTAGAAACGAAGTTAATTGCTGGCATACAACCCTCTTAATAATTTTCGACATAAATGGAAGAATGCTAACAGGTCTGAGATCGTTCAACCCATTTAGATGACTGTTTTTAGGAATCGGTTTGACAAGAGCCTCTTTCCATATCTCCGGGAATGTTTCACTTTGAATAGATCTATTTACAATAGCAGTTATAACCCCAAGTGTACGTGGCAGGGTAAGTAAAATCATGTCTCGCGTAATACCGTCCACACCCTGTGCATTGCTTGAAATATTTCCAATAATTTTTAGAATAGTACTTTCGTCAACTGTTTTAAGAGCGAAAGATGCAGGGCAGAACCGGTGATACTCAAAATAGGTCAAATCTGAGATCGGGGCATTATTATTTCCTGGGACATCAAGGAAATGTCGGTTCAATAGATCGGGATCGTTAATATTAGGAGGAATAGAAGTCTGTTTTTATTAAAATCAGCTATGTTCGTTTTAATTGCTTTCCACATTTCCTTAGAGTTACCTGAATTCTTGATGTAATGCTTTATTTACAATAGATTTTAATTCTTTATAATACATAGTATGCACTTCAAGCTTAGAAGTACGACACTTAGCATGGGCCACATCTCGTAACTTCATCATCTCTTTGATAGTAAGTGTTATCCAGGGGTAACTTTTATGTTTAATAAGTGACCTAGTTACGGGTGCGTGGATGTCAAAAATATGCAATACGTAGGCATTAAAGGACGAAACAGATATATCAACACTTTCATCAAGTAACCTTTCCCATTGAGTAGCGTTAACAACAGCATTGAACTCTTTTATGTCAATATCTTTAAGTGGTCTATATAATATCCACTTTGGCGGTGATTTGGGTTTATGTACACGCATATCACATGTGATGAATGCATGACTGCCAAGGTCTGGAATATAGTCAACACACACATTAAAAATTTTTGCAGAGCTACATATTAGGTCTATTAGTGTCTCAGAGTGATCCGTGAAGTGAGTAGGTAACGTTACATACTGGTCTAAGTTAGAATATTGAAGGAAAGCCGCTAATTTTTTTGTGTTAGGATCATTAGAAAGTAAATTTATATTAAAGTCGCCGACAAGCATAATATGATCATAAATGGAGAATGAACTAGCCGTTTCCTTAAGCGCATCCAGAAATGTATCTACGCTCAACCATGGCGGACGGTATGCAGTGCCAATAGCAAATCTGGTTCCATTCAACTGACATATTCCAAAAAGACAACTAAATATATATATAAGTTTAAAAAAAAATACAATACCAAAATACAAAAGATAAAAATATACATTAAAAATCTTTATTCTAAAACTGTTAGTCCTGACGGCGTAAACCAGCATCCCTAACAGCGTCTGCGCCAAAAACCTTAATCAGATCATCTTCAAGCCGGAGTCGATGACGAGCCTTGCCGGTTTCTTGTCGGGCAAAGATTTTTCCGTCGCGTGTCCATACATAGTTCCAACCTAATCGTTTCCCAATCATACGCGTCCTTTGGAACAGCTGCCTATTTCGCCGGGTGAGACGCTCATTTATGTAGAATATGGCTGGCGGAGCACCCGGTGGAGCATTAGGGCCGTCTGTGGTGAGATTGCGGCGTACGTGCGCCGCCTGCAGTAGCGCATCCCGCTGTGCGCGGCACGCCAGGCGCACCGCGATCGGCCGCGGCCGGCCGCCCACCGCCGCGGCGGTGGCGGCGGCGGCGGCGCGCGGAGCCCCCACTCTCTCCGCACTGACTACATCGCGGTCGGTTAACGTAACACCCAGTTGTTTGGCGACTGTGAGGATGACGTGGGTAGAATTCTCACCCTTGGACTCAGGAAAGCTGCTAATTTCGATGTCATTTCCCAGCATATCTTGGTCTTTTTCTTCAATTTCAAGTCGAAGCTGAGCAATTGTTTCCTCCAGATTCAATACGACACAACCATTAGGCTCGCCAATCTTTGACTCCAAGCAATCAATTCTGCTTTCAAGTGCATCAAGACGTGTGTTCTGCAACTTAATAGTGGTTGTTAGATCCGATATGGTTGAACGAAACAAACCCAATTCTGTACGCATGGCCCGCATCTCCTCCCAAAACTTCTTCCACTCCATCGCCGAGGTTACAGGATTTTCATCTCTGATATTAATCTGCTCAGGTGATGATAAAGGCTGTATGTGAAGATCTAAAATATTATTTGAGTCTTCCGCATCCGTAGATAGGTCCATAACAGACGACTTTGTCCGATGGGTTACATAATCGGAATGCTGCGGAGACAACAATGGTCGCAGTGGGGTGCTTCGATTATCACTTTTAGGCTTCTTACTCAGACACTCAGGGCATTGCCATGAATCACGTCGCTTTTTATCTAGCTTATAAAATAACTTAAATTGCTGAGAGCTCATGTTTATACATACAAGATCATACGCAGCTCTGCATGTCGTACAGCGCATAAATTCACTCTTAGGTAGAGGTTTTTTACAGCCAGCACAGTCATTGCCACAATTTGACTGAGACATCTCTATGTTGTAACCTTTATAACACGCAAAGTACACTAATTTGGTAACAACACGCCCTCTACCAAAATGGGCAAGTTATGTAAACAGAATGAAAGATATTCAATAGCAACAGCACAGCATCAATTCAACAATGGTTACAAAGCACAAGCACATAAGCCAAGAAGCAGGTTCAATACAACAGATGGCACTAGTTACAATGTTTATTGTCACTTCATGAAAGTTTTTCAATAGCAGTAGCAATAGCACTTCGTCAACGGGCACAAAGCACAAGCAGGCAAGCCAAAAAGCATGTTCAAAACATCACTATAGATGGCACCAGTTGTAATGTTTATAACAGAATGATTCTAATTGATGAGTAAGCTTATCAATTTTTATAGGTTATTAAACTTTTAACTATACTTTAAACACTCACATATATAATTGTTTGAGTACACGTTGATAGATAAATAGTTTTTATGATCACGGTGTTCAGTACTTTATCATATATTTCACCAAAAAAGTCCGCGCTTTGAACAAACGAGTCAAGATGAAACCAACTCAATCATCTTCAACAATACACTGTCATTGCACTAAATTTCACTTGTAGCTACCAGCAACCAAACAATTTACAATTTAAACCCCTAATTGAGTACTTTAATCCACTACACTTATTTTTTAAATTTTAAATATACACTAGATGACGTATGCGTGCGCACAGCAGAGACCTCTCTCTCATATTAGACAGCAGACTGTACTTTTTTATTTAATTTTATGTGATTATTAAACCTATTAAATTGTTTTTATTTCATTATAATGAGGTGCTGACAGTAACAATTTCTAAAGTAGAAAAACCTACCTACCAGTTTTATAAACAAATTTTAAGAATATGTATTTATTTCAACCATTTCTTAGTCTGCTATCTGCCGTCCGCCACTGCCGTCAGATGTATATTTTATACCTTCCTCAAAGATTACTTATTCTCTTTAAATATAAAAACAAAAATTATAAAAGTCAACCTGTTACTATCAATAGTAGAAAAGTACCACAAAAAGCAAAGTTGAGTTGCCTGTTGTAGGAAGCAACCATCCGTGTTTTCTTAAACAAAAGTTCATGGAGGCCGGACCGCACTCCCGTATGCCAGATAACATTCTAAAAGGGAAATTGGAGCAGGGCACGGTATAAATAATGCAGTCATCTAGCTGATTTACTTTTCAACGTGGATTTCGTACAGCGCAGTAGGTACCTACAACGGTTCAGCTTCAAGATATCCTTATTCCGACGCGCTAAGTGTCGTATTGGCTTGCTGTGTAAGTGTTATGGTAAATGGACAGTGCCAATAAGTACATCTGGTATTGATGACTAGACTGTATTTAAATAATGCACGAAAAATAAACACACTGTTATGAGGGTCTACGCATTTTGGTTTCCCATACATGTTATTTCCAAGTCGAAATTTTTAAAAACCAATAAGCCAATTATCTTCGGGGGAAAAATCTTCGGGGGTAGCTGCTAAAATCAACATCAACTTTAAAAGCTCTGTGAAAGTTTATTATTTATTAATTGTAATATTTGTTTTGGGAACCCAATCATTAATGATAAATAATAATTAGCACGCAATACCTGCCGGTGAGTGTTTTCAAGTCAAAAGCACAACAACGACACTTATAAATCACTCATACTCTGCACTGCACTACGGACAACCAACGATGGAGGCTATTCAGGACTCATTGGCTCAACTCCAAGACATCTTCATTCAGCGGATGGATTCCTACCAGGGTGAGCTTAATAATGCGGCTCCTTCATCAAGCATCTCCAACTTAACGGCTGACTTTGCCGCATTCAGGACGTTCATTATGTCTGCTCTTCGCACCCTCCAGGATCAAGTGAGTCTTCTTGCCCGTCAGGTGGACGGCATAGAAATGCACAGTCGGCGAAAAATGCTGTTGGTTCATGGTCTGCCGGAGCAGACCAACGAGAATGCGGCCGCAGTTGTTGTCAGTGCCATTGCCAGCCGTATGAAGCTGTCCGGTTTCACAGAAAAAGACATAGGCCGTTGTCATAGAATGGGCCGCACATCTGCAAGCGACCGGCCGCGACCGATTTTGCTGAAGCTGCGCGATCTCGAGGTGAGGAACAAGATCTGGCACGCCAAGAACGCGTTGAAAGGCACTGGTATTACAGTCTCCGAGTTTCTGACGAAACCACGGCACGATACTTTTGTGGCGGCGCGTCAGAAATTTGGTATCACCAGATGCTTCACGCGCCAGGGATACGTCTTCGTGGTCAGTTCGGACGGGAAGCGCGGCCGCATTAGCTCGCTTGCAGAGCTTGATAAGATCGCGGCAGCGGATGTACCTAAGCCGCCGGTGCCTGTTGCCAAAATTCCGGAACCTGCAGTGCCGAAAACAAGGCGAGCCGGCGGCACGAGTAAGAAGTAACTTTTTGTTGTCATTCGAACTTCTTTGTGAGTTGTGTTGTTATTGTTCAGCGAACATTTTATGTGGACCCTGTTGCGTCGTTCGTTACAAGGTACGTCATTAATATTTACCATTGATTTACCCTCTAGTTGTAGTCGTTATTATTTTATTGTTTTTTTTTCTGTTTTGCGCACTTTTGTAAATCAACTTTTTATTTTTCTACGACAGTGACTGACTGTAGTGACAGTGAGTGAAACGCGCATGACAGACGCTTGACGTTGACGTTTTCTTTTTATTTTTTTTAATGGTACGTTCCGTTTTACTCTCAAATCCGTGCACGGAGAATCCGAGCAAAGAAGAGAGCCTTTAATTCGGCCGCCAAGTCGTGCAAAAGGGTTATTCGAAAGGCCAGATTCGATCACATCAGCCGAATAGGGACAAAGTTGTCATCCTACCCGAGCGGTAGTAAACAGTTCTGGTCCCTTTCGAAGTCAGCCGAGGCGAATTTCTGCCGTCCTATGTTACCACCCATGCAGAAACCTGACGGGTCGCTGGCTCATTCTGCAGCTGAGAAAGCAAGTTTATTTGCCTCTCTGTTTGCGAGCAACTCGCGTCTAGACACCGGCTCTCAACAACCACCAAATTTACCTCGCTGTGATTTTTCGATGCCGGAGATCACAATCCACAATAAAGAGGTCCGTAGAGCCCTGCTTAGTCTGGACGTGAACAAGGCCAGTGGTCCTGATGGCATACCAGCAAGGGTACTGAGGTGTTGTGCGCCTGAGTTGTCACCAGTGCTAACGCGCTTGTATCGCCTTTCTCTCGAGGCAAAAACCGTACCTAAATGCTGGAAGCTTGCTAATGTGCAGCCAGTACCCAAAAAAGGAAGTCGTGCCGACCCATGCAACTACCGACCGATCACCATCACTTCCATACTCTGTAAGGTCATGGAAAGAGTTCTAAACTGTAAGTTGCTCTCATACCTAGAAGTTAATGACCTCCTCAGTGACCGTCAATATGGGTTTCGCCGAAGACGATCGACTGGGGATCTTCTAGTTTATCTGACGCACTACTGGGGTGAGGCCCTCGAGATGCACGGCGAAGCACTCGCCGTATCACTTGACATCTCAAAGGCTTTTGACAGGGTCTGGCACGCAAGTCTACTGCACAAGCTTCCAGCGTATGGTATCCCCGCTGACTTTTGTAGTTGGATAGCTGATTTCCTGACGGAACGGTCGATCAGAGTAGTCATCGATGGCTGCTCCTCTGACTCAGTGGCTATTGATGCCGGAGTTCCTCAGGGGTCTGTTCTCTCTGCGACGCTTTTCCTGTTGCACATCAATGACCTGTTGATACCGGGAGTTGTTGGGTATGCAGATGACGGTACTGTCGTAGAGAGATTCCTTTCGGATGCAAAAGCTAGTGGTGATGACGTGATGTTGATGAGAGAGGCCATGGTTGAGCGAACGAACCAGACATTAATTCACGTTTGCCAGTGGGGTGACAGTAACCTGGTAAATTTCAACGCCACCAAAACGCAAGCGTGTTTATTCACCGCTAAAAGGAGTCCCTTTAACCAACCTGACTCCTACTTTTCGGGGTGCATCTGTGCCTGTTACCGATAGTCTCGTCCTTCTGGGCATGGAGTTGTCTTCAGACCTCAACTTCGGCACCAGCATCGAGTCCAAGGCACAAACTGCAGCTAAAAAGCTGGGCGTCTTAAATAGAGTCAAGCGATATTTCATGCCGGGACAGCTTTTAACTCTCTATAAAGCTCAAGTCCGATCTTGCATGGAATATTGCAGTCACCTGTGGGACGGCTCAGCTAAATACCAACTAGCTGCACTGGACACGATTCAACGCAGAGCTGAGAGGCTAATTGGCGACAAAGAACTAGTGAAGAGCAAATTTCACACCCTAGCTCACCGCCGCAAAGTTGCCTGTCTGTCGGTCTTTTACAGACTGTACTTCGGAGAGTGTGCTCTGGAGCTGCATGAGCTCATACCGCCATCCCCCTTCTTCCATCGGACATCCAGGCGCACTGCGGGCTACCACCCTTTCTTGGTGGATATTCCTAAATGTCGCACAAAGCGTTACTCAACATCTTTTATACTGCGTACAGCAAAGGAGTGGAACTCCCTCCCTGCGTCTGTGTTTCCGAGTACATATAACCCGTCCATCTTCAAAGTAAGAGTAAATAGGCACCTTCTGGGTAAACTCGCACCATCATAGATCCTGTCTTAGCCCCTGGGCTTGATTGGGATCAAGAGCAAACCCATACCTAGTAAAAAAAAAAAAAAAAAAAAAATGTTTTAAATTTTTTTTTTTATAATTTATTAGTATAATTAATTACGTCTGCGGTTCTCAGCTTTTTTTTTATATTGTCTTTTAATTTTCTTGTTATTGTAGATTATTCTTTTTATATCAAGCACAAACCGGCGGGTGGAGTTAGCTTACCTTTTTGAAAAGGAATTGGTTATTTTTGTAATATTAGGTATTTAGTATATTTTTTAATATTTATTTAATTATTTTATATTTATTTGCATGTCAATCTCAGGTGATTATTTAAATTATTTTTCTTTATCTTCGAACAGCAGCGATGAAGACAGTTTTGTTAGCATCCCGTCCCTCTCCGACAAACTTGAGTGTCACTTTTCTGATGTACCAAAAAACTTCAACGTCATCCACATCAACGCGCAAAGTATTCCGGCTCATTATTCAGACATGCTGGCGTCACTTAATCACAAAAATATCCACGCTGTTTTAATCTCCGAGTCTTGGCTTAAGCCATGTTTACCCTCTACCTCAAATGCTCTGCCTGGCTTCCATCTTATACGAAATGACCGCACTGGCTCCAGGGGTGGCGGGGTTGCTATATACTTACGTCCTCATATTCCTTTCTCTGTAATTAGCACCTCGGCGCAACCACCTCCTGCTAACGCTGGCGAGCATTTGTTGGTTGAAGTTCTCCTTTCGCATAACAAAATCCTTCTCGGAGTTTATTACAGCCCTTTTTTAAATGTAAATTATTTCGCATCATTTGAGAAACTTCTAGATGATATAATTCCTTCCTACAGCCATTCAATTATCATGGGTGATTTTAATACTTGCCTCTTAAAGAATGATTCTCGCACCGTTTCACTTCAATCCGTCATCAATTCTAGTAACTTATATATTCTCCCACTTACTGCCACCCATCATTTTCCAAATTCTACTCCATCTCTTCTTGACTTGTTAATAGTGTCATCTCCCCAGCATGTTGCGAAGCACGGTCAATGCTCGGCCGATGGCTTTTCGTATCATGATCTCATATTTTTGTCCTATAAAGTTCGTCCTCCTAAAGCTAAACCCAAAGTCATTCTTCAGCGCAATTTTAGTGGTATGGATCAACGCGCGTTCCTTGATGACGCAGGTAAGATCGACTGGTCTCCTGTTTTTCTAGCTCTGTCTGTCGATGAACAAGTTAATGTTTTTAACTCCCTTTTAACCAGATTATACGACAAGCATGCACCATTTAGATCTATTAAGATAAAGCATCACCCAGCGCCATGGCTAACTGACGACTTAAAAATGTTAATGAATAAAAAATCAGCAGCGAAAAGACGATTTAAACTTCGACCTACTGACCACAACAGGGAAAGGTATGTCAAGGTTCGTAATCGCTGCAATAGGGCGTGTAGGGATGCGCTTCGCCGCCACATTCACAATTCAGTTGAAAACGTACATTTATCCAAAGTTTGGAAGTTCCTTAAGTCGCTAGGAATTGGAAAATTAAAACAAAATTCTATTTCACCTAATATTAATATTGACTCACTAAATCTCCATTTCTCTTCCTCATCATGTATCAATGATGCTGAAAAAGCGACTACATTAGACAAACTGTCTACTGTACCAGTTCCTGATCTTGCTCCCTTTGCATTTGACCAATTATCGGATTGTGATGTTAAAAAGAGCTTGCTGTCAATTACTTCCAATGCGGTAGGCGGTGACGGTATTAGTCGCAATATGTTAGTGCCAATCCTTGATATCGTCCTTCCAGTCCTCACTTTTATTTTCAACAGCTCCATCTCCAATGCTATATTCCCATCCTCATGGAAAGACGCTCAGATAATTCCTTTGCCTAAAAAATGTAATCCTAAATCGTTTGCTGAATACCGACCTATTTCCATTCTCCCTTTCCTATCCAAAGTCCTCAAGCGTCTGGTCCACAATCAAATAAGTAAGTTCCTTTCCCATCATAATCTTCTAAACCCACTCCAATCCGGCTTCCGTCCAGGCCACAGCACTGTGACTACTTTAGTCAAGATCACCGACGACATTCGCCTTGGCATGGAAAACGGTCACCTAACTGTGCTTACGTTGCTGGACTTCAGCAATGCCTTTAACACAGTTGACTTTGACATCCTTTTATCTTTGATGCGCTCACTTAACATATCTCCAACGGTAATTGAGTGGTTTCACAGCTACCTGTACGGACGCAGGCAAAGGGTTCGCCTTGAAGAGAAATTCTCAGCGTGGTGTGACTCGACGGCTGGTGTCCCGCAGGGTGGCGTTTTATCTCCTCTCCTCTTTGCTATTTTTATCACTTCTATTTCCGAAAACCTTTCTTCCTCCTACCACCTATATGCAGACGATTTACAAATTTATTGCCAGGCACCACTTGGTAATCTCGCCGAGGCTATATTAACTACCAACGTAAATTTGAAACATATTGTAGGTTGGAGCTGAGCCTACGGACTTAAAGTCAATCCAAGCAAAACGCAGGCTATTGTGGTCGGCAGCTCCAGGTTGCTTTCCAAGGTAAACTGGGAAACCCTCCCTAAGGTTACATTTGATGGAGTGGACATCCCTTTCAGTAAATCAGTTGCTAACTTGGGCGTTATTATTGATAGCTGCTTGAGTTGGGGGCCGCAACTACAAGCTGTCAGTCGCAAGCTCTACGCCTCTTCGGCTTCTTTAAGAAGACTGCGCAACTGTTTACCCACTGCCACTAAAATTGCGCTAGCACATTCGCTGCTTCTTCCCGTTTTAGACTATGCCGACGCCTGCTATCTTGATCTCTCGGAGGACCAGCTAAATAAACTTGAGCGCCTTCAAAATGTTTGTATTCGATTCATATTTGGCTTACGCAAGTATGATCATGTCTCTGAATACCGCGCTAAACTCAAGTGGCTTCCTATTCGTTTTTGCCGGAATACTCACATCCTCTGCCTTCTATATAACATATTGTTTAATCCCACCTATCCTTCCTATCTAAAGGAACGCTTCAGTTTCCTTTATTAGTCATCCTCGCGCTCCTTACGGTCATCAAAAAATCTATCCCTTAAAACCCCTCTTCACAACACTACCTTTTACGATTGTTCATTCACCGTTGAAGCTGTTCGTGTCTGGAACTCGCTTCCAGTTGCGATCAGGCGTGCTACAACAATTCACGCATTTAAGGTGCACGTGAAGAATTTCTACCTTTCCCTTTAACCCTATCCTGCTGCATAGCTGTCATTGTCCGCCACATCCTACCTAAGACTATTATATTTAAGTATTTATATGTATGTATATATAATTGTTACACCCTATTATTTATTTATTTTATAATGTTATGTATTATGTTTTGGTTCTTTTTAATTTGCTTTTGTTTTTAATTGTTTTACTGTGGTATGCACCTCCAATCTTTGAGTATATAAGTTCTCTCCATCCGAATGGTTGTCTGGCAGAGATCGCTTTAAAGCGATAAGACCGCCAAATTGTAACTTTGTATTTGTGCTCATTGTCATGTGTTATGTAAATGTTTGTGGTGTTAAGTTACAATAAAAGTATTGTCTATCTATCTATCTATCTTATAATGAAACTTTGCACGTTATAGCAAAATACAGGGATCTGAATAGTTTGTTGAAAACATTTTTAAAAAACGTTTATTTAGCTGAGCTATTGCGATTTAAAGTGTAGGTGACTGCTAGAAACTGCAAGAAACTACTAGGGCTGGTCAGGTCAAGTGTTTTGAACATGACAAAAATGACAAAAAAGATTGCAGACTAACGTAGGTACTTATCGCCGAGCTGAAGCGGGCGGGTCAACAGGCGCGTTGTATATAATCGTTATTTAATTGTTAATTCTTGCATATTACTTTTCTTATGTTCTTGCTTTATAAATTATATACTCAAAGACTATCAAATTAAAATTCACAAAATGAATTATTTAATGAAAAATAAAAAATCATGAATTTCTTTTTTGTCATTTTTGTCATGTCTAAAACACTGGACCTGACCAGCCCTTGAAGTTTCTTCGGGTTTCTAGCAGTCGCCTTATAGAAAGTTTAAAATCGCAATAACTCAGTTAAATGAATGTTTTTTTTAATGTTTTTAACAAACTACTTAGATCCCTATATTTTAGTTTAGAATGCCAAGTTTAATTAAAATTTCAACTTGGAAGTTTGTATGGAAAACCGAAAGGCGTAAACCCTCTTAAGCCGTATCGCGTAGCGGCTCATGAAAGAATACTACCACCCCCTCTCTTCCCTTGGGTGTCGTAAAAGGCGACTAACGGACTAAAGACTTCATATTCATCTAACAGCATAGAGTAGCCATGGGCTCACCACTTGTCACGCTGAGCACATGTGTAGTTGTAACTTGGTGAAACGTGGACTATGGCAGTGGACTGCTTTTGCTGTCCTCATTGCCTAGTCTCGGACTAACCCTTTGGAGTTGATAGTCGTGAATATTATATATGTATGTAACAAACACACAGTCAGTTACACAATCATCATCATCATCAAACAAATATGAGCATCAATAAGGCGGGAGGTGTTGTGATCTATGTTAGGGACACATTCTGTGGCACGGCATCTGAGATTGACTTTGGGGGTGAGGCAAACTGTTTAATGTTTGACTTAATGGGGGTCATTACGATTTTAGGTATATACCGTTCCCCCTCTATGAAAAACACAGACAAATTTATCGAAGTACTAGACCAGAATCTTTGTTTACTGAAACATAAAAAAAAATGTTTTAGTAACTGGAGACATCAACATTGACATTTTATCCTGTAATACAGTAAGTCCACACAACACTTACCTGTGTCTACTGGCGGAACACGGATTCTTCCCAGCTATAACCAAACCGACACGTCAAAAATCTTGTCTAGATCATATATTTTTAAGACCGTACCGTCCCTGTATTGGTGTTGTATGTCCAAGTAGCTTCACAGATCATTCGTTGGCAATGGCAGGTCTTTCACTACCTGGCAAAAATGATCAAACAACGATTAAGTACGTCACAAAATTAAATCACCCAGCAGCAACAGCTGAAGTTGAAACAATCGACTGGTCATCCGTAATAAATAATACCGATGTCTCCACTGCGGCAGCTATATTTACGTCCACCTTAAAATCAATTATAACTCGCCACACACGTAAATTACACAGCAGTCGTCCAAGTCATATTAAAAAGCCGTGGATGACCCCTGGTCTTATCCGCTGCACAAACAACCGCGACCGGCTTCATTTAAGATTACGAAACGATCCAAATAATCCCATTTTGAGACAAACCTACACCCGCTATCGTAATTACTGTAACGATCTCCTGCGTAAAATAAAAAATAACTACGATGCAGAACAAATTAAAAAAAACCTTGGTAACTCTAAAAAGTTATGGAGAACGGTGAATGACATTTGCCACACAGCCAAAAAAAAAACCCAATCCAGTGAATTACTGACCCTATCTGACACTAAAGAAAAATCCCTCTCCACTTGTAACAGTTACTTCTCGACGATGGGCGAGAATTTGGCAAATAACACACTCTCCAGGCTTAATACGACACAAGAATCATTAGTAAAAACATCTAAATGCAAAATGAGTCCAGCTGAGTCCTTCTTTTTATCTCCAACCGATGCTTCAGAGGTCGACTCTCTGATCCGTAATCTTAAGAATGACAGCGCTCCTGGAGTTGATGAAATTACGGCCCCTTTTCTTAAGCTAAATAGAGAATCTATATTAGCTCCTTTAGTACATGTTTTAAATCTCAGTCTATCAAATGGGGCATTTCCAGATTGTTGGAAAGTCGCAGTAGTCTCCCCCATTTATAAGTCAGGGTCGAAAGACACCCCAAAACTATAGGCCCATCTCCTTGCTGAGCATTTTGTCTAAGCTGTTAGAAAGAATTGTTCAGAAGCGCCTTATAAGTTTTTTGGATAATTATGACTTGTTGGCGGATCGACAGTTCGGATTCAGGCGGGGCCGTTCCACAGAGGATGCTGTGAATCTTTTATCATCATTCGTCACTCAATACCTTGATTCCGGACGCCATTGCGTTGGTGTGTTTTTGGACCTTGCCAGGGCTTTTGACACAGTTTCCGTACCTATTCTTTTATCTAAGCTCGAAAAAACTGGTGTCAGAGGTGTGGCCCTGGCATGGTTCAAGAGTTACCTCACGGACCGCAAACAGTGCGTTCGGGTGGACGGCTCTATGAGTGATATACAGACGATTTTCTTCGGGGTCCCCCAGGGGAGTGTGCTGGGACCCATTCTATTTAATATTTATCTTAATGACCTCCTATCCACCTCTTTGTCAAATGCTGAAATAATTTGTTACGCCGATGATACGGTCATTTTATTTAAAGAATCGTCATGGTCGCAAACATTTCTGGACACAGAGAGAGGTTTAGCGACTGTGGCACGATGGTTAGAGAATAATCTTCTTTCACTTAATATTTTAAAAACGAAATTTTTAACTTTTCATAAAACAGCACTTTCGAAGCCGAAAACGATACCGAGTATCAAAATTCATAAAAGCCTTTGTTCATTTAATGCAACCAATCAACACTTAGCCATGTGTGCATGCGACAGTATTTGTCGGGTGGATGTCTTAAAGTATCTCGGGGTACTTATTGACCACAACCTGAACTTTCACCAACACATATCGGCCTTGGCGAGCCGTGTTCGCAAAGTAATAAACATAATGTATATGCTCCGTGGTGTAGCATGCACATCAGTCCTCCGTATGGTCTACTTTAGTCTCTGTCAGTCGGTCATAGGTTATTGCATATCGGCCTGGGGTGGGACAGATAAATCCTACATGTTGCGGATTGAGAGAGCGCAGAGAGCGGTGCTAAAGGTCATGCTGAATGTTCCACGTCGTTACCCAACAGATAGCCTTTACGCAGATTGTCATGTTCTGAGTGTTCGCAAGTTGTATATCCTTAAAGCAGTGCTGACAACGCATAAAGTAGTTACCAAATCTAATGATTATAAAAATCTCCTTAAAAGACGTGTATTTAAAATCCCAGTGCCACCACCTCTCACCACATTTGCTAAAAGACACAGCGACTTCCTTTACCCATTTATTTATAACAAGGCAGTAAGTAAATGTGACTTTAAATGTAGCCACCCAACTACTGCTAAATCTATATTAAGTAACTGGCTAATTTCTCTAAGCTATAACGAAACAGAATTGTTACTGACAAATCCTCGATAATATAGAGCCTTTAGCAGTGTTAATATCACTTTCCTGGACTGACACTGATCCCAAGTAAGGAATTTCTTACGCAGGGCTAAAGTAAGTTGTGGTATTCTGAGGTGGGTGTTATCGGGCCAGCCTTCAGTGTTTGCGTCGTATAAACGTATAATTTATAATTTGTGGGTACCTAATAAGTGATTTTACTAGTATGGTTACAATCACATATTTTAGTGTACACTTAGCAATAGATAAACATATTTAGCCCCAAATGTAAGTCCCCATGGACAGGATTACCTAGTTTGGGGACTACTAGTAATAAGTAATGTAAGTACGTTACTCTTTTATTTAATAAAGCATTTTTATTATTTTTTTTATTATTTATTATCTTTAGCATCATCAGCTCATAATCGTCTCACTGCAGGACACAGGTTTTTCTACATAACAATACCACATGGGTCATGATGACAAATGGGTCTCACCGACCCGCATTAGGCCAGCAGCGGCAATGTGGTTCGTTATGGTCAAATCTAATAATAATAATGAAAAAAAAACTTTTCTTAAGATACCTATGTATTAAATAAAGAGATAATAATAAAAATCTTTATTTCCGTAATCAGTCTTACAAATAATACACATTTCTAGCCCCACACTAGGCGTAGCCTGACCTGAGGCGAAAGTAGAAGTTTTACAATCAAACATTACGGTTAAACAGGATAAACAATAATACAAGTTAACAAGAAAGACAAAGATTAGAAAAGAAAAGACTATAATGTTGTGCATAATAATTTCTGCATATAATCTCGCTGTACCTATACGTCACACTGTATACGTCCCACTGCTGGGCAAATGCCTTTCCACATAGGCCACGTCCCAGAAGTTTACAGGCTACAGATAATGATGATGATAATGGAACCAACGACTCAACACACCTGAAAAACGGAGGTGCCGAGATATTCTACGGTGCAATGCGAAAGTTGCTTGACTTGCACGATCGGAACTACGCTGCGCTATCGAGATAAATTCACTTTTATCTAGTGGGGCCTGCAGAGGTCTCCGTCTCGAAGCAGCACGTCGACCCATTGGGATCTTTTGTGCACATAATTCACTTTATCGCATCACTTTATTTCATTACTCTATTTACCTACGTTTCATTCATTTAATTCAACTATTCTTCACGAAGCAAAGGGAATGTGTCAGGACGTAGTAAAATGAAAACTGTGTTCTTTTCCTACCCTCTTGAAAAACGGGAGTATGAATATATGTAGGTAATAATTCTTCCTTATATCGAGTTCCTTGTAAAACATATCCTATCCTACTTATATTATAAACGCGAAAGTTTGTAAGTATGGATGGATGTTAGTTACTCTTTCACGTAAAAACGACTGAATGGATTAGGATGAAATTCGGCATACAGATAGTTTATAACCTGGATTAACACATAGGATACTTTTAATCCTGATATTCCCACGGGAACAGGAACCACGCGGGTGAAACCGCGAGCGGCCGCTACTTTTATATGTATATAGAAACAATCAATTAATCAACTTCCTCAATAAGAAAATTAACTATCCCGGCTTTGTGCTTGAAGATTCCTTCAAAGCCAAAGCCGGAGTTTGCTTATTCGTTCGGGCGGATGTTTGCTGTCGCCGTCTGCGCTGTCTGGAGGACCCTTCTTTCTCCCTCCTAGTGGTACACGTCGACTTAGGCTCTCATTGCCGTGTCTACGTCTGCGTCTACCGATCCCATAACGGCAACATGGAGACAACTCGACTAATTGAACATCTTAGTCGGGTAGCAGATGATGCACAGGAGCGGTTTCCATCGGCGGAATTGGTGTTTTTTGGGGACTTCAACGCCCACCATGAGTTGTGGTTAGGTTCCTCCAACACAGACCATGCTGGTAGAACTGCCTACGCATTCGCTCTCACGAATGACCAGACGCAACTGGTGAACCAGCCCACCAGGATCCCAGACATAGTTGGCCATGCGCCCTCCTTACTCGACCTTCTGCTGACGAGTCGCCCAGCTGGATACCGGGTGGAGATTCGAGCTCCTTTAGGTTCCTTGGATCACTGATTGATATCTAGCACAGTGCCCTTGGCATCGCGCCCGCCAACAGCGGTTTCAAAACGCCGGATTTGGCACTACGCGTCGGCAGACTGGGACGGTATGCGGGAGTATTTTGCATCCGTCCCTTGGAGGCAGCGCTGCTTTAGTGGGAAGGACCCGACCGCTAGCGCCACTGCCGTTGCTGATGAGACAGTATTAGGAATGGAATACTATATTCCACACTCCTATGTCATCAGAAAAGGCAGACGCAACCGCTGGTTCAATCGCGAGTGTACCAGCACTGTTGAGAGCAAACAGACGGCATACCGCGCTTGGATCAGAGGTAAAGCTCATGGGGGTCCCGAAACTCGCTTGCTAAAAGCAGCCTATAATAATGCCACCAAGTCGTGTAAGAGGGCCTACATTAGAGCGGATGCCCAGTGCGTTGCACGAGTAGGCCAAGAACTCCTGACGCATCCTACGGGCAGCCGTAGCTACTGGCGTCTGGCCAAAGCCGTGCAATCCAACTTCTGCCAACCCTCGCTGCCACCACTGAGATGCCCTGACGGAAGTTTAGCTCACAAGCCGCAGGAAAAGGTCGATCTCCTGGCCAAACTCTTTGCGGCTAACTCCCGGATCAATGACTGTAATGCACAGCCACCCTTAATTCCTCACTGTGGCCACACAATGTCTGATATTAAAATCAGGCAGTGTGATGTCCGTGCGGAGCTGCAGTCAATTGATGTCCGGAAAGCTAACGGTTCTGATGGCATCCCAGCAATAGTCCTGAAAATGTGTGCAGCAGAGTTGTCCTCTGTGTTAACGCGTCTGTACCGTCTCTCGTTCTCTTCGGGTTGTGTGCCGGAATCTTGGAGAGGCTAATGTGCAACCGATCCCTAAAAAAGGAGATCGGTCAGATCCGACTAATAACCGCCCTATAGCCGTAACTTCAGTGTTGTGTAAGATCCTAGAACGAATATTGAACAAACAGCTTATTCGATACCTAGAAGATCACTCCCTAATTCAAGATCGTCAATATGGGTTTCGGTCAAAACGGTCAACGGGTGATCTTCTAGCGTACGTCACACATCTCTGGGGTGAGGCTATTGACAAGCGTGGCGAGTCACTGGCAGTTAGCCTTGACATAGCCAAGGCTTTTGATCGGGTCTGGCACAAAGCTCTTCTCTCCAAGCTCCCGGCATACGGTTTGCCCGCTCAGTTCTGTACCTGGATTGCTAGCTTCCTGCATGAGCGTAGAATCCATGTCCTTTCGGATGGATGCGCTTCGCTGTTTATGTCAGTGAACGCTGGTGTTCCTCAGGGCTCCGTTCTATCCCCCACGCTGTTCCTTCTGCATATCAATGACATGCTTCCTCTTGGAAACATTCATTGCTATGCAGATGATAGCACAGTGCATGGGGGATATAACGGTCACCCAACGGCTGGGCGGGTAGACACCGAAATGAAGCGAGCAAATCTTGTCATTGAGCTCGATCGGGTGTTGGACCTCATTTCTAAATAGGGCTCCGATAATCTGGTGGAGTTCAATGCCAAGAAAACACAGGTGTGCGCGTTCACAGCGAAAAAGTCGCCATTCCTTTCCCTTCCCTCTCTTCAGGGTACATCTCTAGGCCTGCAGAGCAGTATTAACATGCTCAGTATGGATATCCGCTGCGATCTGAACCAAAAGGGTAATCCTTTTGGTTCAGATCGGATTACATCGAAACCGTAATTAAAAATGCCTCACGTAAACTCGGTGTCCTGGACAAGGTGCGGCGATTCTTCACGCCTGATCAGTTGTGTCTATTATACAAGACACAGGTGCGGTCTTGCGTGGAGTATTACTCTTACCTTTGGGACGGCTCCGCAAAGTATCTTATCGATGCCTTGGACAGATTGCAGCGCCGCGCTATGCGCATTATCGGCAATGCGGAGGTCACTAAAACTCTCGAGCCTTTGCAATTGCGTAGAGATATTGCGTCACTCAGCGTCTTTTACCGTTTATACCATGGCGAATGCTCTGAAGAACTCTTTGACCTCATCCCTCCTTCTCCCTTCTTCCATAGGAGTACGCGTTCTGCTCTCCGGAGTCACCAATTTACAGTTTCTAACATTCCATCACGCACAAAGAAATTTGGTGACTCGCTTCTTTGCCGCACTTCCAAAAGATGGAATAGTCTACCAGCACACGTAATCCCTCCTACCTATGACATAGGGTCCTTCAAACGAGGCGTGAAGAAGCACTCTGTGGGCCAGCAGAGTGAGGGTGACTGATGCTACGTCTCTTACGCTGCACTAGTTGTCCTCGCGCCTGGACTTCATTTCCACTTAACATCAGGTGGAGTGGAGTCATTTGCCGGGCTTAGCATAAAAAAAAACGAATATAAAGTCAAATACTTTATTGTGACAACCTCCGTGGTCGAGTGGTTAGCACGCCGGTTCTGGTGTTGTGCTATCTCTGAGGTTCAATTCTCGGTCGGGTCAATTCTAAAAAACTGTATTGCTACATTGATTTCAGGTCTGGGTGTTTTCTATGTTTATGTATGTTTATCCGTTATCGAGTTAACTAGGTATTTAAACAAGTTTCAAAAGATGCTTGACTAGTGCTAGACAACTGATGTTGGCTAAGAAAGTTATTATTAATTATTTAGGAGCTCGATGGCGCAGCGGCTAGCACGCTCGGCTTGCGATCTTGCCCGCTAAGTAATTTAAACAAGTTTCAAAAGATGCTTGACTAGTGCTAGACAATTGATGTTGGCTTAGAAAGTCATATTTATTATTTAGGAGCTCGTTGGCGCAGCGGCTAGCACGTTCGGCTTGCGATTTTGCCCGCTAAGTAATTTAAACAAGTTTCAAAAGATGCTTGACTAGTGCTAGACAATTGATGTTGGCTTAGAAAGTTATTATTTAATGTTTAGGAGCTTCATAGCGCAGTGGGTAGCACGTTCGGCCTGCGATCTTGTCCGCTAAGCAATTTTCGCAATGCCGAGTCGCTGGATGGGTGACTAAATTTAAAACATCTCGAGCTCCTCCGTGCTTCGGAAGACAGTCGTTAAAACCCACTAACTCGTATTGAGCCAGCGTAGTGGGTTATGGCCCAATATCCCCACGTGCTATGTCCACGTGGGAGGCCTGTGCCCAGCAGTGGGACGTTTATAGGCTGATGATGATGATGATGATGACTAGCGGCCCGCACGCGACTTCGTCGTGAACCCCACACCCTGTGACGAATTTCCAAAAAATTTCATAATAACCTTGTTCTTACAAACACAACAAAAAAATAATTAGACAAATAGGTTAGAATGTCAGAATAAGACGTTTTGACGTGACGCCCGAACAAACATTCGTGCAAATGATTTCCATGTAAATAAATAATAAATAATGTCGTAAAAGGAGACTAACGGACTAAAGACTGCACATACATCCGTTAGCTTAGAGCGGTGATGGGCTCACAACCTGTCACGCCGAGCACATGTGCAGTCGCCATTTGTTGAAAAGTGGACTATGGTAGAGGACTGTGCTTTTGCGGTCCTCATTGCCTAGTCTCTGACTAACCCTTCGGGGATAATAGTCATGATTACCTATATGCAATGATGTTACAATACCTCTTTTTAATATAATATCATTGATTATATGTATGTATGTAAAAGTATAAGCTGCCCATACCATAATATTATGAAACCACTTCGACAAATGACATAATTACTGCAAGTGGAAATCGAGTTACCGGATGAATAAAATAGGCCGAATTACCGTCCGATTTCCAATCACACTTTTACCGGACATAAAGTTGTATGCAAACAATTTAATTTATTCACGTGCGCTTACTTACTTATCATGGTGTATTTATTTTATTTCATTCATTTAAACTTTTGCAGCAATATACAATGTGATAGGAGTGGTACTTCTAACCCGTTAAGGCTAAGTACTACATCTAAATTCATCGACAAATAAAATAATATGGGGGGTCCTACCCCCTCCCCCTTTAATTTATGACCATTTTTACTTTATGCGATATCAAAGGTTTTATACGTCGGAGAGACATGAAAAAAACGGTAGCTTATTCGTATGATTGAGATTATTTTGGTGAGAAAAAAAATCATTACTTAATTATTTTGTGATTTAAAATCACTTTTTTATAAGTCCATATAATTTTTTTTGTCGATGAATTTAGATGTAGTACTTAGCCTTAACAGGTTAGATGTACCACTCCTATCACCATTACTAGCTATACTTAAATGAAATGTAGTTACTTGCAGTTCATTTTACATTAATAATTATAGTAAAAAGTACTTACATACCTACATATACTCACGACTATTAAAGATAAAGATAAAGATATTTTTATTTGCAAATAGGGTACATGATTGGTAGTACAAAAAAATTGAATTGATTCAGCCATATTTTACCACTAGGCATGCAAAAATACGTTAAACATAATTAAATTATTACAAATTCGAATTAATTATATTAATAAGATAACTAATCAATTATTAATTGTTTTTCATTCAGGAATTCACTTACACTATACTATGCTATACCTGCTAATAAAATTCGAAGTTTATGCTTAAACTTCAATAGAGGCAATTCCTTCCAGCACTTGGGTATTTTATTATAAATATCTGGAGCCATGCAATAGACACCTTTGCGCCTAAGTGCTGTCTTAGCTTTTGAGGTCCTCTGATTAATCCATACTGCTTTGTAACGAAGCAGCTAAAAGCCTTGTTGGGTTTTCCGACCTCCTTTGCAAATAACATTCTTTTATATCTATTTTTTTTAGTTTTAAAATTTAATATACAAATAGTACTTATTCTCCTTTTATTTATTTACCACACACAAAACACATCACAATTTGAAACATAGATAGGAAACAATAAAAACACAGCTATAATCTAAATTGTAACATAAAGTATGTGCGCACATCTAAGCATAATACAGACTACAATAAATTACTATGAATAGTTAGGCTTGAATAATAAGTAAATGTGTACTTGTTTAAGTAACAATACTATTCCACTTAAAAATATATATTTACAATCAAGTTAACACTAGACAAATTAAAAGAATAAAAAAAATAAAACAATAAAAAATCTATAAAAATGTAAATTCTAAGTAATTAATAAAAATAAACCAACTCATTGGGATTGGTAGGCGCTCAAGAATAAAAATAAAACAATAATAAATGTATAAAAATGTAAAATCTAAGTACTTAATTAATAAAGATAAACCAACTCAATACGATTGGTAGGCGCTCCGGACGCCGATCGAGACATTAGAGGTACGTGGGTCATTAAAATGGAGGACATCTTTAATTGTTTTTATGAACTTAGATAACTTAGGATAAAAAATATCAAGTTCAATATGTTTTTTTGCTAATTCATTGTACTGACGGGCCATTCTGGTAATTGGATTATAATACGAAATGTTGTTATTATACGTTTGTAAAGCAAATAGGTTGCATTGGTTTGAATTACGTGCTCTGAATTGTATACTGAACGAGATCACAGACAATAATTCTGAAGAATTTATAATAGAATGAATTATTTTGTAAATGTATATGAGGTCAAAATATATACGACGTGTTTCTAAAGATTTAACATGAAATTTACACAGCCTCTCATCATATGTTAAAGCAGACCGACCAGGCTGCTGACAATAACTTAACATACCTAAGCACTTTTTCTGAATCCTCTCAATATCACCAATATGCACCTTGTAGTTTAGAGACCAAATAGGACATCCATATTCTAAAATACTACGCACCAAAGCAAAGAAAAGGTATAAGAGACTATGAGGTTTTTAAATCCTTTTGTAGATCTAAAGACAAAGCCTAGAAGCTGATTAGCTTTAGACGTTATATGTTGATAGTGCTGACGAAAAGAGAGTTTATCATCGAACAATATACCTAAATCTTTAACAATGCTTGATCGACTCAGAGTGTGACCGTTTATATTATAGTTGTGTAAAATCTTGTGGCGTTTATTTGTAAATGATATTATAAAACATTTATCGATATTTAAAGATATATGATTGCTTTTGCACCAGTCGGATACAGTATTCAAGTCCTTCTGGAGAATTTGGCAATCATCGAAATTGGAAATGGCGTTAAAGATCTTTAAGTCATCCGCATATAAAAGACAGTTGCATGATAGGCGTTGAATAAGGTCGTTAATGAAAATTATGAAGAGAAGAGGCCCCAAATGAGAGCCTTGAGGAATCCCAGAAGTAACAACTATAGGTGCAGAGAGGAAGCCCCTTAAAGCCACTAATTGATTCCTATTTTTTTTATAAAAGATGGAGGCAAACGAGCAGGCGGGTCACCTGATGGAGAGTAATCACCGCCGCCCATGGACACCCACAAAACCAAAGGAAATGTAGCCGCGTTGCCGTCCTTTAAGGATGGAATAGGGTTAAGGAAGGAATAGGAATTGTGAGAGGGGAGGGGGGGAATGGGCCTCCGGAACCCTCACTGGCCGGACGAAACACAACAGCACCAAGTGCCATTATTTCACGCCGGATATTCGTGAGAGGGTGGTATTACGCCGGGCGAGCCGGTCCAATGCGTGCTGCAACGCAGCGTGGCTCTACCACTCAGAAAAAACTAGATATGAGCATATCCAACAAAATAAATTTCCGTGGACGCCATAAGAGAAGAGCTTACGACAAAGTAACTTGTGAGGAACCTTGTCAAAAGCCTTTGAAAAATCTGTGTAGACTGAGTCAATTTGTCCGCCACTTGCAAAAGCCCGACAAAGGTGATTTTTGTATTCTAGTAAGTTACTAACTGTTGACCTATCCTTAACAAATCCGTGTTGTTTATCAGAAATTATTGGCTAGAGGTGATTTGAAAGATGACCATATACTAAGGACTCAAACAATTTAGCGAAACAAGACAATATACTTATCAGACGATAATTATCGCAACGAGACTTGTCGCCGTTTTTATAAATGGGAATTATATGTGCGGTCTTCCATCGCTTCGGAAAATCGCCACAACTAAGTGATTTATTATATAAAATCCACAAAGGGGTAGCCAATTCATGAGCACAAGCCTTTACAAATGAAGGGGGGAGAAGATCTGGTCCTGGTCCCTTATTTTTATCTAGTTGTTTGATTTTTAATTTGATAGCTCTTAAGTTGATAATAACGTGTGAAAAAGAATTCAGCTCAGAAGTATCTTCATAGCTATCGATATTAGGGTTAGAATCATCCGATATGGGGTTCTTTTCAAAAACCGAACCAAAGTATTTTGAAAAAAGTTCACATATCTCGTAACCTCTAGATGAAGTATTATTTTCAAATTTTATACTTTCGGCACAGAAACCTTTCGCTTTCTGTTATTGACGAACCTCCAGAACGACGTAATGTTATTCCGTATTGAATCTTCAGCAGATGACAGAACTTATTGTAGCATTTCCTAGTAAGAACCTTACATTTACATCTGTTACGTAGCAACGAAAAAGCGTCATAGTCGCGAGGGTTACCATATTTCTTATAAAGTTTGTGTGTTGTTGTGTCTGTATGTTACTGTTTCAAGATACTTGTCAGATAACCTGGTATTTCCGCAAAATAGCCAACGAAACGCCACCTTCCTCAAGCTTACAGGAGTCGGTATGCTTACGATGCCTTCTAAAAATATTGAAACGGGCATCACCAATTTCACCGTCAAAAACGCCCCCGTTAAGGTTCGTCTCTGTCAGGCAAACAACATCAAAGTTACTGCTCAGTAAGTTAAGGTTAAACTGTGTCAATTTGCTACGTAATCTGTTAAGGTTTTGGTATTATACTACCTACAAACATTATGAGATGTTACACTAAAATTATAAAATCTGCTGGGGCAACTACTCGCAACGTAACTTGTTAATTGATTCAACACTTTTAATGTGAATAGGATGACACTTTTCGTTCTTTCTCATATAAATTTGACCAAAACGCACCCATACAAATTTATAATTATTATCCTTACTAAAATTCCTTGCCAAACTATGCAACTCCTTAGCCTCCGCAGACAAGTGTTCCGACAAGTATATTCTTGTGCTCGCTCCACTGATACCAATGTGAGAAGCAGAAAGCCTATTGTCGGAGTGAGTCTTATTGAAAACCGTGACAGCTGACAGAAGGACATCACGAAGGCGCTGTGACGATAGAGTAATAAGAATATTCCGCGGTCTCTTCGAGTTTGAGTTCATCTTTGCGACACGACGACACAGCCTGATATCACCATCACCAACGGGAACCTGCAGGCATTCGCAAAGCTTCTTGAACAAGTCTGCAAGGTTCTCAGTCTTGCTCTCAGGTACCTCGTGTATTTCTATATTCAAGTCACGAGATATTTTTTCTACAGAAGATACACGATTTTGCAGCTTGAACAAGATTTCCAGTGACTTAACAAGTTCTGATTCAAGCTGCTTGATCCGAATATCCTTTTCACAAATATCCGACCTCTATGCTCAGCAGAAATAAAATCCGTCGTGGTCGCAAAATCAACCATCACTCTCTCAACAGCTCGATTCACTTCCACGGCTACCATTTTTTCCATATCTTTCTTAAGGGCTGAGCGCAAATTAGACATAAACGAAGAATCCGGCGCCAATTTCTGGTCGAATAACTTGCTTATGCTCTCCATGGTGACTGGCTCACTAGTTATATGGGAGTCTGCCGAAGTAGTCGCATCACCCGAAGTAGTCGCAACACAAACTAGGCCGAAAGAAGCGTTCATAGATTCATTCAGTGAATGTTGGTGCTTTACATGAGTATCATCATTGATTCGGCGTCTTGTCACGTTCTAGCAAAAGGGACAACTCAGGGAAGCTAATTTCTCAGCGCTTAAATGTTTAGTAGACTCACTTGTTAAACTAAGACATCTGTAACAGTATTCGGAGGCGCAATTATTGCACTTTAAAAACTCGCCCTTATTTATCACCTTCTGGCAACCGTGGCAAAGCATTGCCAAGATTATATTTATATTCGACCTTATTGTAATGTTAGAATTCAGTCCGCCTAGGCACAAACAGCGCGGTTCGTAGGAACGTATTGCAGTTGGCAGTCGGATTCGCTCGCACCTCCCGACAAAACAATGCTTAGAGGCAAATACTTATTTCGAGCGCAACGCAGCCAGTGGCCGTGGTCGAATGGATAAGAATTCACCACTTACGCCAGAGGTCCGAAATTCAATCCCAGCCAACCGCTTCAGATTTTACTTCCACTTTTTCACAGCAGGGGGGCTTCGGAAGAGAACCGGTGACACGTTACAACACCAAAAGGCGAAGCCCGGGGCTCCCACACAAAATATTAATAATTTAAATAAATTTAAAGTATGCAACGACACGTCTGCTTCAAAGAAAGAAATAACGCTGAATGCTTCTCTGTCTAGCCTCTGCTTTTCATCAAGTAGTTAGTCCAATTTCAACTGCCGAGCTAGAATAAGTTCCTCCGATTTATCGTAACCTTTCCTTTCCGCGCCGTTACATTTACTAGTTTGTGAAATTACCATAATTATTATATCCAGGCAGTTCCAGGCATGTGACCTGATAATCAATTTAAACCTTTACCTAGTCACAGTGTAGGTAAAAATTTAAATTTTGCTTAATATGACTAACCTTTTTCAATTTTTTATTATCGAAATGTACTTCTGCACTCATCGTGCTTTTATCTTCATCCGACTTCTCGTCATCGTGTCACTCCTTCATTCCTCCGCTCTGTGACTGCCTAGTCTCTGCTAGGTAATGAGAACCGCAAAATCAGTCCATGTTTCACTAAATAACAACTGCCATGTTTAGCGTAATAAGTGGTGATCGCCGCTTTATGCTGTTGGTTGTATGTGTACTATTTAGTCCATTAGTCGTTTTTACAACACCCAAGAGGTCTCTTCTCACTAGTATTCTTTTAACACATACACGCGCTCCTTTTTTTACACAAATGTCCGCGTGGCCTACTATGATAGCCCATTTTAAAATGTCAAAAACTTTTTTTAGATAAGATAAAAAATAAACAATTACTTAATTTTTTAAGTTAGTTATTTATTACAAATTGTATTATAAAACTTTAGTTTTCTATTTAACAAGTAGAAATTGTTTAATAGAAACAATTAATTTTAATAAAGAAACATTTTAAAAAATAGTTCTCCTGAGATCAATGTCTTACATTTTCATTTCAAAACCAAAGATAATAGATAACTCAATTGTTTCTAATTCACAATTTCTACTTGTTAAATAGAAAACTAAAGTTTATTACAACAGCCTGGTGATCAGGGAAAACCCATTTGTTGATTTGCGCCACTTTTTCGTCGATCGATTTCAGGCCCTTGAACAAAGTGCGCATCCACCAATTCACCTATACCAGGGGTTGGTAAATCCGGTAACGGATCAAGTTTTTCTTCTTCACTTTCAATTACATCATCATCGTCATTATCAGTTTCTAACTCCATAAGTCACCTCTCCACTTTTGCAACATTCGTGATGAAATCATGAAATAAGTAGATATCTGCAAAAAGTATCCAAATAATAAATATTAACAAACAAATTTCATAACAATAATTGATTAAATATACTTTATTAAATATAGTTAACTTAATATTAATAAATGAACATTATAAACCTAAAATACAATAAAAGTGGCTTACCCAAAAGTTGTACACCAATACTCGCGCGGACTACTAAGGTAGGCCCGCGAATTTCACGCTAAATTGCAAATATTTGGGTACACGTAGGGAGTCCAGGATGGTGCTGACGTGTTGACAAATTTAATGAAAAAGGCATTCCTGAAATCGCACTGCCCTAACATGTAAAACTGGCAAATTATAAATAAAAATTTTACTGTGGTCTACAAAAACTGCCCTACTAATTGCACTAGCAGTAATCGATATTTTTGGGATTTTCACTTTTTGCAATAATGGCATTTAATTGTACATTATAACTCAATGTTTCAATGCGCTAATCTATACATAAAAAAATATTTTGAATGTTTTTTTGTGTTGTTTCATGTTTTTATATAACGAGACAGGTACGCAGTACTTGCACAAAAATGTTGCTTTTGCTAACAAAATCTGCAGCAATCAGCATATGCTAGAAGGTTATGCAGTATTTGCTACGTTTACTTACTGCAGATTCATAAAGCATTAAACATTTATCAACGAATACTAACTAAAACCAAACGCAATATTTTACAGTGCAGTTCCATAGTAGGCCCACGCGTGTATTCCAGTGTTAATTTGACGACCTCCTTGGTCGAGTGGTTTGTACACCGGTTTTCATGGTGTCGCCATCTCTGAGGTCCCGGGTTCGATCTCCGGTCGGGTCAATTTAGAAATTACTGTTTTTCTAAATTGTCTCGGATCTGGGTGTTTTCTATGTATGATAAGTATGTATCTAAGTATTTTAAGTTTGTTTATACGTTGTCTAGTAACCATTTAACAAGTTTCTTCGAAGATTCTCTTCGGCTAGGGCATTGGTGTGAGTGTAGGAAAGTTTATTTATAAATAAACTTTTATTTTATTTAATTATAAGCCGTCACCACATAGCTCACCAACCCGCAATAGACAAGCTTGGTGATTGAGTCAATACCCATCAATAGTAGCGAAGACTTCATTTAAATGATGACTTCTATTTTGTCCAGCAGTGGGACAGTATATAGGCTAGACTTTACTTTCACTGTAAAGGACATAATTTTTTTACTATGGGGCTTGGTACTAAATTCCAAATTCTTAAAACTTGACGCCAATGTATAAATACTTGAAGAATTTATTATCACCAACATATTTATGACCGTATTATTAATTTGAAGACCTCGGTTGTTCATATAAATTAAAAACTAACATTAATTTCTACTCGAAAATGGCAACATAAAGTCAGATTGTGACACTTTATGTTATTAAAAATGAAAAAGTGACGGTTGTCTGACGTTTTATATGTCAATAAACATCGTAGATAGATGTCAGACGCGATTTCGTTGTGTTAGTTGTCTGTATTGTTACTAAATACTGTATGTGCGAAAAAGATAACTGTGATAACGACATCGTTTCTACATTACCATTTACCTCATAGACTTACTTACTTAATAACCCTGCGTTCGTTAACATTAAAAAAACCGGAACTTTCGTTCAGAAACGTACAAAACGTATCAAAATACAGTATTCTTTAACGGAGGTAATTAAAAATTAAAAAATTTATATCGAATGATATCATTTAGTCTCTTGGACAAGGAAGTATATATAAATTGTTGCAGTTAATTTTTCTTTTATTTTAGTACCAAACAAAATTATGTGCTTTATAAACGTCCGGCTGGGCACATGCTTTTGACATAGCACATGGTGAGATTGGACATAGCGCGCCACGCTAACCCAATACAGATTAATATTTTATGTTATTTTTATTTAATTAACTAAAGACGGCTTATTCCCAAAGGTCCAGGACTCTATTGTTCTTCTATTGCCACTGGGTTCATGAAATTTCAAAATATATCTTAAAACTTTTATATAAGAATTCCCAACGGGTCCACGAAACTTATCCGAAGTAGGTACTTTTAAACAAAAACGACACAGGCCCTTCGGGGATAATATGTGTGTATGTATAATGTCTATCCTTTCATACCCCAGCTTTTAAGGCTGATTGTACCAAACATTCTCATGAACCTGCTGGGAAATAAAATTGTTTTTTATTTTTAATGTGGTGAACCTGTTGGGAATCAAATATATAAATTTAGAATTTTTGGAAAACATTAGAGTCATGGACCGTTGAGAATAACTCTTAAAGGCATCCAATAAAACATGCACCAAAAAAAAGGCAAAGAAACATTGAAAAAAGTCTTAACCTGAGTGCTGTTTTAAATGCTGCCACGGCATGCAATTGTGGGCTTACAATTATAATACATAAAAATTATTTTAAAATCTTAACTTTATCTATAAAACTTAAAACAAACTATAAAGACCTAATTACAACACTCGATACTTTGTGTTAGACACTTCGCCACTTCGTGATAAGTATGTATGTATCAATGACTATGGTTCTGTCCTCCGTGGTATGTATACTTTATTTGGCTTATTAGGTACTAGCGGCCGCTCGCGGTTTCACCCGCGTGGTTCCCGTTCCCGTGGGAATATCGAGATAAAAAGTATTCTATGTGTAAATCCATGTTATAAACTATCTGTATGCCGAATTTCATCCAAATCCATTCAGTAGTTTTTACATAAAAAAGTAACAAACATCCATCCATACTTACAAACTGTCGCGTTTATAATATTAGTGTAATATAATACTCGTAATATTATTAGGATTAAGTAAAATTCATAATCTTTATTAAGAACCAAGGAACCTGCTTACTCGCCCAAGTTCGCTCGCGCTAAACGCCATCTCTAAATCGGATCCGCCATAAAGACAAATTGTTAAAATTGTATTCCGCGCAATTGCAGCTGTTTTATCAACAAACGGACCCCGAGATTGGACATGAAGTTTTACTGTAATGGATATTGCGTCAGTTAGGGCTGTGCACACGAGCGACATTTTACTGATCACTTAAAAAAGTAAGTTAACCTCTCTCGTCTGTAAACACCGATATCAGTTACTAACTTCGGCATTACTTGTAAACGTTACTAAACATTACTTAAGATTTGACATTTATGACAAATCTTAAGTAACTTGAATTTTTTGCCAAGGCCACATGGTGTACGGTCGGGGTCACCGCCGCTTTACCACTTTACAGCGATTTTCGTATGAAGCGCACCGACCGCCCGGGCTATTATTTATTCTGTGGCCCGGGTACGTGCCCGTACCAAATAGACGACGCGGTGTGCAAGGGATTTTGACCTTTAGACTGGTAAAGCGACGGAGTCCGCCATTGTACATACATATACTCAAAAAATATTATAAAATACGTGTATTTAGTTGATATAAGTAATATTCCGATAGCTTTACCATTTATGCGTAAGAATTAAAAAAAATAACCATTAATAACTTGGCAACTCAAGATGTCTTTCTGAGATTAAAATCAACTGTCCAAAGCTGTAAAAAACGTAATTAAAAGTGTAACTGTCAGCATGATTAAGAAAAATAGACGGGCGTTTTTTTTCATTGCGTTTTTTACGAGGATTTTGAGGCGTTGTGGTTTTGTGCTGTGCTGTTTTTCTATTCTGATTTGGACCGATTACCTGCTAACCGTTTGGTCTTCATTGCTCGTCGGAAGTACTTTTGTTTTGACAGCTACTTGACATGACATAAAATTGACAGACAGTAAATAAATAAAAGGTTATTGCTCGACTTCTTGGCGGGAAAGTGTAACGTCAAGTCAGCAGTTTTGGTTTATTTTCTAAAATTTGTGTTTTTTTGAATATTAATGTGAAATAATAGTGGATTATTAACCGTTAAGTGTTTGTGAACGTGCATGAGTGTTGGCAAATGAAACAAAATAGTGCAACATCACTTTTCAAATTCTCTCAAGAAGTCCGCTTGAGATCTTAGTAAAGTTCCACATCTTTACTGAGGACTTAAGGGGTTTGGGGGAATATCATTTATCATTCATCATTTTAATCACCACTCATTATCATCTAGGAAAATAAAGAAATAAAATACTAATGACTAGGCAGTATGGTCTCTGACCTTAGCCTGTTCCTTTACGGAACAAATATATAAAAAAGGTCATTGCTCGTATTATTACTATTGTTGACTTCTTGGCGGGAAAGTGAAGCGTCATGTCTGCAGTTTTGTTTTATTTTCTAACATTTGTGTTTTTTCGAATATTAATGTGAAATAATAGTGGATTATTAACCGTTAAGTGTTTGTGAACGTGCATGAGTGTTGGCAAATGAAACAAAACAGTGCAACATCACTTTTCAAATTCTCTTAAGTAGTCCGCGTGAGACCTCAGTAAAGTCCCACATCTTTACTGAGGACTCAAGGGGTTTGGGGAACATCATTTATCATTCATCTTAATCACCACTCATTATCATCAAGGGAAAAAAACAAATAAAAAACTAATGACTAGGCAGTATGGCTCAGACCTTAGCCTGTTCCTTCATGGAACTAATATAAATAAAAAAAAATATTACTATTGTTTGCGAAACTTGACATATTTTGTTAAGTATTTTAAATACTTCTTAGGTAAAAACTATTCATTTATTTGAAGAAAATCATTTCGAATAAGCTTATTCTATGCATTATCTACATTTTGGTATTTGTGATATAGTGAATTACACTATCAGCACGTACTCAATAGTACGTGATAATTAAGGTCTTCCTGATTGACAAGGCGTCCTTCCTCTAGTCACGTATAGATGTGATGTTAATTAGTATTTAAGATGATACACTAGAGGATAAAGAGGATTGATTCAACGCAAGACATTGTTTCATTTCGGGTCTCCGTCCCAACGCCATTACATGGCGACCGTGACATGGTGTCACAAGTCCGCGCCGCGAAATCGCTAGTTGAAGTCTACAAAATATCAGGAAAATAGTGCTACACGGGCCTACAAGAAGGACGAAGGAAATAAGAAGAAAAACTGTAAGCCAAAATTGTTTAACTATGGGAAACCCACAATCTAAAGACAATATTATTGTCAGTCAATCACCAACTCAATCGGCGGCAGCATCAACTCCCTTGGCCGTTGGGATGCAACTTTCAGAGATCTTTTTACTGACCATCGTCGTTGTACTAGCGGGCTATATAGTACTTAGGCTGCTACGTTACTTCAACGCACAACTATTAGAAGAGGTAGAACGCAGAGCGGTTCGACGGGCAATTGGACCAGCACAGAACGTGTAAGCCAGCACGAATTAACATAACTATGCTACCAAGAATCTATGTGTGTGTGTGAGTGATTTTTTTTTCTAAAGTGTGTTCATGGCAAACCTGTCAGAACTCTTGAGTGAGCTTAAGGCTATTAGAGACTCTATTATTAAATTAAGTAAGGACAAACGTTATTCCGCTCAGGGGCAGAATAAGTTTTTAAGAGCAAAGGAAATTAAAAATATTTGTGTATTATCTGCAGACTTATGTAAAAAAGGGATAGATGCTGTAGAATTACAAATAACAAAAGCAATATCGTCAAAGTTTTTATGTAATTTTGAGGAAATCGAGTCACTCGTTAACCCGCATCATTCAGAAACGATCACAACCATGGCCACGTTCGATCTAAAAGTCGCGCTCACGCTCCTCCCAGTAGTAGATTGCGACGAAACGCAAATTAACCAACTAATAGACGGAATAGAGTATTATAGTAGTACCCTTAGAAACGAGGACCAGCCTCTGTTAATCAATTTTGTTTTAAAAACTCGTCTTTCTAGCAGTGCTAAAACAAAAATTAATAAGTCTTATGTGTCTGTGGCAGACCTAATAAAAGATATAAAAAATGTTTTAATTCCGATTAAATCATACACAGCCATTTTAGACCGAATGCTACGATGTAGGCAAGGAAACAAGACCATAGAAGTGTTTGGTAGTGAAATCGAAAAAATGTCCAACGATTTAAGTACAGCACAGGCTAATGGAGACGAGTCGGCATATAATTTATTAAAGCCGATTAATGAAAAAATGGCTATCAAGCGTTTCGCTGACGGCCTAAACAATGCTCGTACAAGCATTATAGTTACGTCTAGGTCCGTAAGCACAGTTAGGCAGGCAATAACTATAGCCTTAGAACAAGAAGACTCGGTAGTGAAACCACCAATAAACAATTATGTTAACTATGTTTCGAACCAGCGATTTGAAAAGATAAATAAAAACTATCATCAACAATATAATAAGTCACGTAACAACAACGCGACGAGTCAGCAAGGTCGGGGTCGTGCCTACTATAACTCGAATAGGTTTCAGGGTCAGCGCAACACCAGGTTTACGTCACCTCATAATAAACGTAGGAATGTACATTTCTTAGTTGACTCAGCAGAACAGTCTAATGACGAGAACGAAAGTGAACGTCAGAGTATACGTCAGAACGAACATCATAGCGATGATTTTTTTCGTTCTGAATAGCGCTGAGGTAGATATTTGTAGTTATGGTAGTGGTAATTACGTTTGTTTTACTTGTAGTCAAACTCAAATTTCTCTATTAGTAGACACAGAAGCAAGCATTTCAATTTTAAAGTTAGATTGGTTAAATAAACTCCGTAGCGTGTCCCGCGACGCAAAGCTAGTAAGGGATGAAATTAAGATTAAAGGAGTATGTGGGGATTTAGTATCAATAGGTTATGTTTATCTAGACTTATGTGTTAACAATTATAATTTTAGGCATAAGTTTTATGTGTTTAGCAACTTCCACTGTAAAAATGATGGAATTTTAGGAGAAGATTTTTTATTAAAATATAGTTGAAAAATTAACTATGAAAATAAGCTGGTTACATTACAGGATAAGATAAGTCTAGAATTAGGCTTAGGTAAAAACATAATAACGACTATTCCAGGGAGATGTGAGGTCGTAAAATATGTTTCGTCAGAGATAAAGGGCGAATGTGTCATTTTAGCGGAGGAAGTTATTGCAGGCGTATTTGTAGCAGGCGCCGTGGTAGTAGGAGACGGGAAAAGATAATGTTTTCCGGTTGCAAACCGATGCGTCAGGGGTAGCCTTGGGGGCTGTATTATCAAATGGAAATAATAAGCCCGTAGCTTATGCAAGCAGACAATTAAACAGTTCAGAAATAAACTACCCAACCATTCATAAAGAGTTATTAGGGGTAGTGTGGGCTATAAAACATTTTCGACCATATTTATACGGACGAAAATTTAAAGTATTAACAGATCATAGACCATTGGTTCATTTATTTAGCATAAAAGATCCTAGTAGCCGTTTAACTAAGTTTAGACTTTGTTTAGAAGAATATGATTTCGATATTGAATACATAAAAGGTTCCGAAAATGTAACGGCAGATGCCTTATCGAGAGTCATTATAACATCAGACGAGTTAAAAAATCTAAATTCAAATTTTTTGGGGGTAGTAACCCGTTCAATGAAAAGAACCATGGAGCAAAATAATGAACCCGCTACCTCTGGAAGTAGCAGGGTTGAGCCCCCTGTTGATCATAGGCAACCAAGAGTGGTAGATATTATGCAGAAATCACAAAATGATGTAAGGTTAGATATTTGTTCGTATGAAAACTTCGTGAAGTTGAGGAAAAAGAAAAGATACGTCTCACAGACGGGTGATATGTTATTTAGTGATTCTACTATTTACATAAATCAGGAATCTCTACTAACGGAGGCGCGCCGAGACGCAACGATAGGAGAACTGTGTGCATTATGTAAAAAATATAATATTGTAGAAGTCGTTGTGATTAAAAATGGGTTTAATAAAAAGTTTATTAAAATTTTGACCCAAACTTTCATGAAACATAAAGAATTACCGCGGTTATGTATTATTAATAACCAAGTTGAACATGTTACAAATAAAGACTTGATACGTGTTATACTAAATGGTTATCATTTATTGCCGACAAGTGGTCATGTAGGCATAAATAAAATGACTAAGAATATTCGAAAAAAATATTTTTGGAGTAATATGCAAAAAGACATAACTGAATATGTGACTCGCTGTAAAGATTGCCAAAAGCAGAAATTTTGTAATAAAAATAATAAAGAGAAAATGGTAATAACCACTACAGCATCTACTTCTTTTGAAAAATTATATTTAGATATTGTGGGGCCGTTGGAGGTCGATAATTTGGGTAATAAATACATATTAACAATACAATGCGAATTGACAAAGTTTGTAGAAGCTTACCCAATACTTGATAAGTCAGCTGAAACTGTTGCTAGGGTTTTTACTGAAAATTTTATTTTACGATATGGTACTCCCAGGGTTATTGCGACTGACTGTGGAACGGAATTTATTAATTCCACGTTAGAAACAGTATGTAAATTGCTAAATATTGATAAGTTAAATTCAACACCCTATCATCATGAGAGTATAGGTTCGCTAGAAAACTGGCACAAACATCTCGGATGTTACTTGAGAATACAAACACAGAATCAGTCGGCAAATTGGAGTACCTGGATACCATATTGGTGCTTTGCTTATAATAATTCTGTAAATACTAGTACCAAATACTCCCCTTATGAACTAGTTTTTGGGAAAACATGTAACGTACCTAGTAATTTAGTTAGTAAAGTTGATCCCTTATATGTATACGACAATTATCCATCGGAGTTAAAATTTAGATTGCAAAAAGCTCATAATGATGCCAGGAACAACTTATTAATATCAAAACAAAGTAGAAAAACTAATTATGATTTAGATTGTAAGGAAGTACACTACAAAAAAAGGTGATCTACTCTTGTATAAGAATGAAAATTATAATAAATTGAATGACTTGTATTTAGGTCCATTTGAAGTTTTAGAAGAGCTAGGTACTAATGTAAAAATATTAAAGAATAATAAAGAATATATAGTTCATAAGAATAGGACTAAGATATTTAGAAAATAAGAGTTTACTTTTCAGGGAAGGGATGCCTAGCCTTTTCAGGGGAGGTGTGATATAGTGAATTACACTATCAGCACGTACTCAATAGTACGTGATAATTAAGGTCTTCCTGATTGACAAGGCGTCCTTCCTCTAGTCACGTATAGATGTGATGTTAATTAGTATTTAAGATGATACACTAGAGGATAAAGAGGATTGATTCAACGCAAGACATTGTTTCATTTCGGGTCTCCGTCCCAACGCCATTACATATTATTTACAAGGTGTTGGCATTTTCTCCATACAAAATTAAACATCTCCTAAGTAACGTTTATAAGTAAGGCTGTATGCAAATTAGTACATTGGAGAACAATACTTCTTTAATGTACTAATTCGTTCTTCTTGCTACTTAATATAATGTAAATATGGCAATTTTGATAAAAACATAAACAAACGCGCACTCAGCACACGGCCGTAGATGCTGACAGACTATAATCGTCCCACTGCTGAGCTTGTCCCACAAGCGTTCTCATATGGACCATAGCACGAGGGGAAATTCGACCATAATACACCACGCTTTTTACCACCTTCTCACGAATATCCGGCATGAAATAATGGCACTTGGTGCTGTTGTGTTTCGTCCGGCCAATGAGAGTTCCGGAGCCCCCCCCCCCCCTCACAATTCCTATTCCTTCCTTAACCCTATTCCTTTCTTAAAAGTCGGCAACGCATCTGCGACTCCTCTGGTTTTGCGGGTGTCCATGGGCGGCGGTGATTGCTCTCCATCAGGTGACCCGCCAGCTCGTTTGCCTCCTTCTTATATAAAAAAAAAACGCTGGCCTACTGCGGGTTGAACCTAAGGGTTTTACCAACTATCATCTTACGTCAAAAACCGGAACTAACCGTCCGCTTAACGTGCCTATGACAGCACGGTACTCCGTGCTTTTGTAGGCACGTTACGTCGAAATTCGTTGAGCTACTGCTCGAGATGTTTTTAATTTGGTCGCCCATCTAGTGACCCGGCGTTGCGAAAGTTGCGTAACTGGCAAAATCACAATATACCTTAGCCGCTGCGCCGCCATCGAGCTAATCGGTAAAAGTCGCCCATCTGCACTGCCTGAGTACAGAGCAACGCAATGTTTTGAAGTGCTACACTGGATTCCCTGATTAATATTGGGTAAGTACTATTAATTTAACCAGTTAGTATCGGCTGTAGCACTCATTGCGTTTATCTGAAAGCTTTCTGTTACGGAACTAACAACAAAGATTGGTAGTAAATGTTTTGACGACCTCCTTGGTCGAGTAGTTTGTACACCGGTTTTCATGGTGACGCCATCTCTGAGGTCCCGGGTTCGATCCCTGGTCGTGTCAATTTAGAAACTTTTTTTTTTAATTTTCTCGGGTCTGGGTGTTTTCTATCTATAATAATTACGTATTTAAGTATTTTAAGTATGTTTATCCGTTGTCTAGTAACCATTTAACGAGTTTCATAACGGAGTTCCTCTTGGGCTAGATAATTGGAGTGAGTGCAGGAAATTTTATTATTATTATTCCATTTATTCATTTATATACTTACATACTATTTACATTTTTCAATATTTCTATAAAAATACAAAAAACATTATTATTATTAATAATAACTTTCTCATTAGCTTTATACCGTGCTTAGCAAGGTAGATCAAGTCTTTGGCCCCGGTTGTTCTCTTAAGATGGCAGTAACCACGCGCAGTGGGCCAGCGTGGTGGATTATGGACCCCCATGTGCTGTTGACCATCTGGAAAGGCCTATGCCCAAGAGTGGGAAGTTTATAGGCTGTAACAAACAAATAATTCATCAAAAACTGTATACATAGCTTATTCCGAAGCTATTGATTTGACTCAAGAGGTCCGTGGTGCTATTCCTAGCGGTGAGAAAATTATGATTTGGCTGGTGGCAGTAACAGTTTTTAGTACACCTAGCTACCTAGCACCATTTTGTGTCTCCCTAATATCAATGTGTTTTGTAAGTTAGAGATAATATAAAAGCCTTTCATAAGAGAGAATACTCCATTCTAGGTTAAGGGGCCCGGCCGTTCATTAATAGGTAACACAACTATACCACTTTTGGCATCTTTCGCAATGCCGGTTTATTGGTTGGATGACCGAATAAAATAACATTTCGAGCTCTTGTCGTCAGATTGCAGTCGTTAAAACTAACCAACTCGCATTGGGACAGCCTGGTAAATTATAGCCTAATTTATTTTTTTGCTGTTGCCCATTTCCTGAAGACCTTTGCCGTTGGGACGTTTATAGACTGATAATGGGGTCCATATTGGCTCACCTAAAGTGCTTTACCCGAAAGTGTACTTCCTACCGACTTGTAATCCGAATGATCACTCTTCCTAAAATGTTTCTTTCTAAAGTTTTCATTCAAAACTTTTTAGTACCTACTACCTACGATGTAATGTTTCCGAGAATTGTCAAATCAAATCAAATCAAATCAAAATATCTTTATTCAGTAAGCTTAAAATAAGCATTTTGAATCGTCTAAATTTATTTTTTTATGGGTGGATGGATAGGCATAGGAACCACCCAACTCCACAGTTTTATAATAATATAGAAGTAACGACATTTACAAATATGTCGTTACCAAATTATACAATCAATAATCATAAAACACTTACATAATAATATAAAAGATAAAAACAAAAGTGAATCTAAAAGTTTTACTCTGGCACTATGAACGCATTAGAACAATGTGTGCGAAACTAGACGAATGTTTATTCCATGCATTTTTGTCATTGATGTAATCGCTTACAGTGTAATAGCCATTTTCTAAAAGTCTGTCCTTAACATGTAATTAATAATATCACTAATGTAAATATATTTAGATTCTTACTGTTATTTTTCATAACGCTTTTATCCCGAAACATAATTTCCATATGACCTACAGGAGTAAAGCTAGTATTTCTGTTGTCTAATAAGAAAAAAACCGGCCAAGTGCGAGTCGGATTCGCCCATGAAGGGTTCCGTAGCGGCAAGTAACATCATATAAAAGTTCTTGTAGTTCGTTTTAACTGTGATCGATCTTTTAATAATAGTGTATTTTTTAAATTAATTAATTTATGACGTTTTTTTTTTTTTTTATAAAAGAGGAAGGCAAACGAGCAGGCGGGTCACCTGATGGAAAGTAATCACCGCCGCCCATGGACACCCGCAAAACCAGAGGAATCGCAGATGCGTTGCCGGCCTTTAAGGGAGGAATAGGTTCAAGGAAGGAATAGGAATTGGGAGGGGAGGGGGGGAGGGGCCTCCGGAACCCTCACTGGTCGGACGAAACACAACAGCACCAAGTGCCGTTATTTCACGCCGAATATTCGTGAGAGGGTGGTATTACGCCGGGCGAGCCGGCCCAATGCGTGCTGCAACGCAGCGTGGCTCTACCACTCAGTCAGTGTCACTCATTTAGCACCACCCACGGGTCACGTGTAGGGTCTCAAGGGTAAACCTACGGACGCGAGTAACTTTAACCCCCAAAATTAAAAAAAATTACTTACTAGATCTCCAGAACCAATTTTCGCTGGAAGTTTGCATGGTAATGTACAACATATATTTTTTTTGTATTATCATTCTCTTATTTTAGAAGTTACAGGGGCGGGGGACACACACATTTTACCACTTTGGAAGTGTCTCTTGCGCAAACTATTCAGTTTAGAAAAAAATAATATTGGAAATCTCAATATCATTTTTGAAGACCTATCCATAAATACGCCACACGTAAGGGTTTGATGAATAAAAAATTTTGAGTTTCAGTTCTAAGTATGGGGAACCTCCAAAATTCATTGTTTTGTTTTTTATTTTTGTGTGAAAATCATATTGCGGTTCACATAATACATCTACTTACTAAGTTTCAACAGTATAGTTCTTATAGTTTCGGAAAAAAGTGGCTGTGACATACCGACGGACAGACAGATCCGTTTTTTGCCATTTGGCTACAGAACCCTAAAAAACTACCTCGAAAATTTCTAACTTGTCACGTGACCAGCTGCTCTACTCCTGTAGGAGTAGAGCAGCTGGTATCCTCAATCATTAGAATAATAGTGTATAAGACGGTTATGTTGAGAAAATATAGGAAAACAAATAATAGTATAATAGCTGTGTTTACTGCTACTAACATTACGAAGTTGAATGATTCGGAATTATGAACATTAGAAACAGAGTAGTTAGGAATTGTGATTGTTGGGATGAAAAATTTTTCGAAAAACATTTTCGAAGTTCCGATTATCGGAGTTAAAAATTTAGGTGAACTTTGGCGCACCCCTGATAATGACGATGCATGATAATGAGCACATGTGCAGTCGCTATTTCGTGAAAAGTGGACTATGGTAGAGGACTGCTTTTGCTGTCCTCATTGCCTAGTCTCTGACTAACCCTTCGGGGATAATAGTCGTGATTATATGTATGTAATGACCATTAAAATTACTTTTGATGACCTCCTTGGTCGAGTGATTTTATACCGGTTTTCATGGTGTCGTCATCTCTGAGGTCCCGGGTTCGATGCCCGGTCGGGTCAATTTAGAAATTATTGTTTTTCTAAATTGGGTGTTTTCTATGTATAATAAGTATGTATTTAAGTATTTTAAGTACGAGTATGTTTATCCGTTATCTAGTAACCATTTAACGAGTTTCATAATGAAGCTTCTCTTGGCTAGGTATTTTGTGTGAGTGTAGAAAAGTTTATTTATTTATTTTATTTATTTATTAAAATGACTTGAGAGAAAATTTTTCAGCTGCTGCCTACAATAAAATTCGCGTCGCTAGGCCGGACTTTCGAATCCACCGCCTTAAAATTGCATCAAAAACAAAAATCGTACGGTGCATTTGGTAAAATGAATTCCCATTCTAAGACATCAAAGTGCCACATCACGTAGCTATGTTCAGAATTCGGAATGTTCGGAGCTACCCAAAGTCTGGAAATCTTTTAAGCAAAGCTGTCGTTAAGTCCCGAAATGATCACGTACTGAGTTTTGTGGACCGCAGTGTAAACTCGGAGACAAAGGACGACCAATTGGCATGAGGGGGCTGTCTCAAGTCATGGACTTAAGGCCGATCGGAGATTCGGAGGTCGATGTAACAGGAATACACTCAATTCTAACCATTCCATCGCGGTAGGCAACTTAAGTGTCAAACTTCATCTAAGTAATTTGTCTTTACTTTAACAAATTCAATTTATTTCCGTGGCGCACTTTAATCACATTTTACTCACCCATATACCAATTTTGTGTAAAAAAACGTAATGATCAACGGAAAATAATAAAATGGAAACCGATTTTAACAGTAGGTTTAAAATTTGACATTAAGAAATCATTTATACCAAGGATAAAATGTTTACTAGAAAAACAACCAGTCTCAGGAAAGCTCGAATGGGAATCGAAACCATGGAAGCGAATCGAAGCAGTGGACCGGCAATCCAATGGACATGGGTTCGATTCCAGTTCAGCTTTCCTGAGACTAGTCGTTATTTTCTAGTAAACATTTTATCCTATATCTATATAGCATTGTAAATTAAAAAAAATCAATAATAAAGATACTCTTACACCAACTTGTGAAATTAATAAAGAACCTTCAAAATAGCTTTTTTATAGGTAGCGCTGCAGATGACTCCCATATCCACCAGGTGGAGGGGAGTCATCTCGTCAGGTCCTGGTGTTCAGTGGAAATAGAGCCTGGACTCTTCAGAAGTCGTCAGAAGAAGACAACTGGTACAGGGTTAACGAAAAGACGAAGCATCAGTCGCCTCACTTTGCCGGCCCACAAGTGCGTCATCACGCCTCGTTTGAAGAACCCCACATTACCTATAGCAAGGAGGGCAAAAAGTGCCTACGGTGGCCTAGTGATCTAGCGCTCTGCTCATATCCAGAGGTCCCGGGTTCAATTTCCAGATCAGACGTGTATTCGCATTATTAGATGCAGAGCCCGGCTTTGTGATCACCAACCTGCATTTGGCAAGCGTGGTGTATCGTTTGATAGTCCAGATTAAGTAAATTAGTAGAAAAATTGTAAATAAATATCTCTTGAAAATTGTCATCCACTCACCGCAGAAAGTCCTGTGGCTGGATTGATTCCGGGACAAGGTTTCACACTTTCACCCAAATCACATTCACATTAAGTTTGTTTATATTATAAAGTTTGCTGTAGTGATATTAATTTCGTATTTTGCTTGAAAATCTTGAAAATACCGGACGCCGCCGTGCGCGCGCGCTGAATTCGAGGTAGTCGAGACAACAGCGCCGCCTCTCGCGGCGCGGCCGAAAACGCAAACACGTCGTTCACTGCCGATTGCTCACGGCATTGCCCGAAGGCCGGGGGCGGTAGATTTTGAATTCAAGCTACAAAACCCTACACGTGGTGATTACGCCAATTCCCCTCAATTGTAGCGATGACTTGATTTCAATGATGGCGGCCTTGCCCAGCAGTGGGATAGTATACAGGCTGTACTTTTAGGCTAGTAAAGGCTGTGCTGGTAGCGGCTCATTAAAGAATACTACCGCCCTTACTCTTCCCGGTTACTTATTACTACAACTAAACTTTTTATAACTATTTTCAAAATTACTACGGTCGATTCACATAATGTTCATATCGCCTATTGGACGACTCAAGTACTGTTTAATTCACATACCTAATTTTGTTTAAACTAAAATCTATTGGAATAACGAACGATTAATCGAATGGTTGTTTAAGCTATTGGATGTTTGAACTATGTTCGTAAGACCTAATGGATTACTCGCACGCATGCAGCATGCAGGCAGGTATTCAGCAGGCATAGTTTCTGTCACGGCCCCGGCGCTGCAGGACTCCGGCGGTCCCACGCGAGCTTATCGTCGCAGATGGCTTTCGCTCACCACGGCAGCTTCGGCTTGCTGGCTGGCTTCGCCGGCCAGCCTCAGCTACGTCTGCGAGCGTTAAACCCACCTGCTCCTCAGCTCGCGGGCTGCCTCGCCCCTCCGCGTCTACGCGGGCTTAAATTACACTCTAGCGTAGGGCAGACAAGTCTACGTGGAGTCGGTCTTGCCGCGAAGACAATCGCGAAGCGCAGCGTAGCGATTATGAATGAACCATTAGGTGAGTAAAGCGTAGGTGAGTAAACCGTAGATGAGTTAACAGTAGGTAAATCGTCCATTATGGCTTTCATCCATTAGTTATAACAAAAATATGTGAAACGATCTTTAGGCTAAACAGTAGGTCTTTCGATCATAGTCATTTTGAAAATAGTTATAACAAGTTTAGTTGTAATGATACGTAACCCTCTTCCCTTGGGTGTCGTGAAATGCGGACTAAAGACTGCAAATTCATCCAACAGCATAGAGCGGCGATGGGCTCACCACTTTGAATGGTGAGCACATGTGCAGTTATCATTTGGTGAAACGTGGACTATGGTAGTGGACTGCTTTTGCGGTTCTCATTGCCTGGTCTCTGACTAACCCTCCGGGGATAATAGTCGTAAATATTATGTAAGTATAATGTTTGACCTTTTTAGGGAAAAAAGCGACCTCCTTTGCGATACACCATCGCCTGCAAATGGTACTCGGTCTGCCGAATGCTGCAGCAGTCAAAGGCACCTCAACGCGAGATGTCTGCCATTTTCAGGACGCAAAGACCAGATAAACTCTTTGAATCGTCGCTTCTATTCTAATGTACTATCTTTTTTGCAGATAGCTTTGAAGTATTATTGCTTTCCTTCTTTAAACCAAAGAAATACATTCTGAATTTTTAAGAAGCAAAACTGTTAAGAGGGTGCCGCGCGATCACAAAAACTGACATAAGTCTCTTAATAAACTTCAAAGCAAAATCAATCATATTGATATTTAAAATTAGAACAATTCTGCTTTGAAGTTTAAGACCTAGTAATTTGATTAGAGCAATGTTTTTATTCTGCGAAATGTACAAAACCATCACGCGCTTGTGTTAAAAATTAAAGTATACTTTTTTAAAATGGGGGTGACCTGCGGAACATCAATATAAATATTATACACTTTTAAACTTTCGCGTTCCATTACAAATACACATTTAGACGGGGATTAACGCTAACTACATATTATTGGCATACCACGCATACCTTTTTATACCCGACGTTTCGACCGAGTTGCACCGGTCGTGGTCACGGGCGGACTGGTGTCGCGATGTGCTGCATCCGTATGCGCGGCTGAATCTTCGTCCACTGTCACATTTTTTATCCAGCTACCGTCACACACAACACTAACGGTGTCCCTATTACGTACACAGGCCTTATTCTGGTGGTTAGTCGATTGCGAAGTAAAACGAAGTTGCGTTTTTGCAAATACTGGATTCCACGCTGTAGATAGTTTGTGACCGTCTTCCCGATTGAAATTATAGGATGCTTTTTGATTTCAATCGCTTCACGCCACTTTTATTCAAGGGTAGTTAGTGCCTTGAATAAAAGTGGCGATCGTGGAGAGGACTTGCGTTCGATAAAATTCAATCCAGTGATTTGCGCCTCTTTCAAGTAGATGTATAATATGTAGTTAGCGTTAATCCACGTCTAAATTAATATAAATATTTTCATATGAAAATTATTGTTTCACGCGTAAAATTAAGAAAGTTATCGAAAAAAGATATTTTTAGGACTCATTAGATTTATGTATTGTTTGTTATTGTTTAAAGAATTTGTTTCAAATTTCAACAAGGCCACGACTTTGTGCAATGATCAGGCTAACTTACGTAAGTTCTTTTAATGTATGTAAAGAATTCAGCGCATAGTACAAGTAACTTAAAAATACGTAAATTTTCACAATTTCGTGCAGGATCCCCTTAAGAGATTTTACATTTATTCATTGAATGCAGTGTCATTTTATCCTGATAAAGTTATATATAAATTGTAATTATAAATAATTGAAATTGTACGGTTTTGTAAGGGCAGTGGTTTTTGTTAAATAAATTCTAAATAAGATGAGTAACAAAAATTTTAGTATGTAATAAAAAGTATGCATGATGTAATTTCTTGTAAATTAAAAACACCTAGATATGCAGATAATCTTTTGTATAATAGTTACCTGATTTTATTATATTAAAATTATATTTACATTTTATAACTAAGAAATAAATGAATAATAAAATTGACTTTTCTATGTTTATTGTAAACCATTTAAAATGTCCATTCGAATTTTTTCAGACACAATTGCTGAAATTTGCAGGCCATTGCACTCAGATCGGATCCACAAACCAACAAAGCCAACTCAATTAAACTCAATTGAGCTTTTTATGAAATAAACCTTTATACGAAACAAACTTTATTATTCTTTGTACCGTGTCATATTTCACAAAATGGCGGACAGGGGGCGATTTTGAACCGGTTACAATCATTCTCTCTTACTATACCGCCTCTATGGTCTAGTGGCTAAGCCACCGGTCCAGATCCAGTGGTCCCGGTTTCGATTCCCAGCGGGGGTACATAGTTAGTTTTGTACCCTACATAAAAGGTAACGAGGACCACAAAAGCAATAAAAGACAATCAATGAGGACCAGAAAAGCACTCCACTGCCACAGTCGTGTGCTCAGCGAGATAGCCACCATACCACTTTTAATTTAATAAATAATATATAGGTATATATATAAGGTGACTGCTAGAAACCGCAAGAAACCTCAAGGGCTGGTCAGGTCAAGTGTTTTAAACATGACAAGAATGGTCTCATTGCAGACTAACGTAGGTACTTATCGCCCAGCTGACGCGAACGGGTCAACAGATGGTCGGTCGGGCCGGCCGTTGCCCTCGCGTTGTAAATGATCGTTATTTTTATTGTTTTTCGTTTTATTTTTCTAAAGTTATTACTTTAAAATTAATTAGATACTCAAAGACTATCCAATTAAAATTCACAAGATGAATTATTTAATTAAAAATGAAAAAAAACACGCATTCCTCTTTGTCATTTTGTCATGTTTAAAACACTTGACCTGACCAACCCTTGAAGTTTCTTGGGGTTTCTAGCAGTCACCTTATATAATCACGACTATTAATCCTGAAGAGTTAGTCAGAGGCTAGGCACTGAGGACAGCAAAAACAGTCCCCTACCATAATTCACTTTTCACCAAATAGCGACTGCAAATGTGTTCAGCGCGACAGATGGTGAGCTCATTGCCGCTCCATGCTGTTGAATGAATGTGCAGTCTTTAGTCCATTAGTCGCCTTTTACGACACCCAAGGGAAGAGAGGGGGTATGGTAGTATATCTCACCGCTACGCGACATGGTTAAATCCTACTAATATTATAAACGCGAAAGTTTGTATGTATGGATATTTGTTACTCTTTCACGTAAAAACTACTGAATGGATTTGGATGAAATTCGGCATGCAGATAGTTTATAATCTGGAATAACACATAGGATACTTTTTATCCCGATATTCCCATGGGAACGTATGGATGGATGTTTGTTACTCTTTCACGTAAAAACTATTGAATGGATTTGGATGAAATTCGGCATACAGATAGTTTATAACCTGGATTAACACATAGGATACTTTTTATCTCGATATTCCAACGTGAACGGGAACCCCGCGGGTGAAACCGCGAGCGGCCGCTTGTAATAAATAAAAAAGCTATAGATTGATAGTTTTATAGGAAGCAAAATAAGTGTGTAACAACGGTAACATATGGCGATCCATAGTCTCTGTACCCTTATGGGTGTAGGGACACATTACATTGTAAGTTGCGCTGAATTGCAATTATGAAATCATGAGGTAAAGCTGGGTCTCCTGCGACACTGTTTTGTGTTTTCTAACATCTAACATCAAACATCTAACAAAATATGTCTAAATTTGTACGTAGGCCACGCGCATATTTGTTAGATGTTTGATGTTAGGTGTTAGAAAACACAAAACAGTGTCGCAGGAGACACGGCTTAAGGCGCACGGTCACGTACGCCAGTCGTTCCCAGACATTCGTTAGGAAAGTCGTTCCCAGACGCGCATACGAACAGTCGCGCCACACTTAGCCTATAAGCTTACGCCTAGCTATATACTTACCTGTACTGTACATTCACAAGTGTAATACGAAATAAAAGACTTATTCACTGAGTAACAATTTAGACTTTAACTAAATTCACCTTCCGAACTTAACATGGGAAACAGGCGTGAGTTTATGTATGTATGTATCGATATAATTATTATTTCAATCCCATACACCATTTCCTTCTACAAGCGGGCATTCCACTTGCCTAGGCTCTCAGTTACCCACACACTGATAGTTTCTGGTTCTTATTATAAGCAAATAGGTGCATGGCCTGAGGTTTCGTTTGTGGGACACTATAAAATATATGAGGATTTAAATACCTATGTACCTACTTATACAACGACGACCTCCGTGGTCGAGTGGTTAGCACGCCGGGTCCGGCGTCGCGCCATCTCTGAGGTCCCGGGTTCAATTCCCGGTAGGGTCAATTTAGAGAAAAATGTTATTCTAATTTGATTTCGGGTCTGGGTGTTTTTTCGATGTTTATGTATATTTATCCGTTACCTTACCATATTAACAAGTTTCAACAAAAATAACAATAATATTGGTCTAGATAACTGGTGTGAGCTTACGAAATTAAGTGTTAGTGGCCCACCCGCGACTGCTTTATATGAATGTATTCCATGTAGAAATTAAAAAAAATATATACAAACCTTGTCCTGCCAATTACGAACACAACAAAAAGGAATTAGCCACATACGTACAGCCGTTCTGAAGTGATGCGCGAACAAACATTTGTAGAAATTGATTTTTATAAATAGATTAATATATGTGTATATAGTATATGGTACTTATATTAAAGTATTGTAAAGTATTCAAATCTTATTTGATGGCTTGCTATTAAAGATTGCTTTACTCTCTCTGATGATTTTATGAAAATAACAATCTTGCTTTGTTGTTTGGTTTGTTTTTGTTTCTGGTTTCTGGCCTGCCACTTCTTTCTTTCAGCTTGCTTGCTCTGTCTAATATTAGGCAAAGGAAATTGAGTCATACAGGCACATAAATGCTTTTAATATTTTTTGTAAACGCATAAATATCTTTATTTTCATTTATTATTTTAACTTCATGAAACATTTTTAGGTACTTACATATTGGTTATTAATTTAAATTAAGTTTAATTTAAGTTTATTTTATTCTGTAAGGTTTTGTTTTAATATTGTTGTGTTTACTTATATAATGTTAACACAGTTTCCTTTTTTCTACATTTATTATTTTGTTAAGGCTTGCATTTTTGATTTTCTAGTTTGTAATTATACGTGCCTACTTACTTTCTTTCTTGTGTAGACGTCGCCTCTACTCAAGGCCCAGCTGAAAACCAGCGTTGTGGCGTCCAGCTGCAACAATACCTGAGCTGGTCAGCCTTTTCGGCCAACGTGTACCTATGTATTAGTTGATTATTATTATTTATTTTTTCTTAATTTTTTTATACATTTCTTTCTTTTCTGTGTGTATTTTTTCCAAATAAATGATTTACTTACTTACTTATATCCAAATACAGAAAGCAGCACCTCATTCGAAAAGCAACCCACGGCACAAAGAGTTCACCGATCAAACAAACCAGCAGCCATTTAGCTGCCTCGGCTACAAGCCCAGGCTAAATGTGGTGCGGGGTCTATTTCTGCACAGGCGGCAGGCACAATGGACGTCGTTATAGCTGCGAGCGGAGCAATTTGCAGCAGGAAAGTATTCTAAAGAATATCCTTTAGAAACAGAGCTAGCGCTCAATCGATATAACGGGGCTTTTCTAGAGTTACCTACTTCACTATTTGTGAGAAATATTGTTAGACTTACTTTTATTAATTATCTTTTTTTTTAATATACACATTATTATTTAAAAACCCATCACAACATAATTGTCCATTTTACGATTTTGACAGTTCAATCACATAACAAATAAAAATGAAAGCCTAACAATATCACAAAACAACAATAATCAATTGTATTCTACCCCCAACTCAAATTAATTTCAAGTGTGACAAGTTACAAATAATTAAAGTGTTGCTTTATATCCGTTTAAAAAATAGGTAAATTTTAAAACATTTTTTTTAAATTTATATTGTTATAAATTAAAATATGTTTAATAATTCAACAAAATGTAGTTCAAGTTAAAGTTCAAAATCATTTATTCAATTTAGGCTACAATAATTGACCACATAAGAATGTCGCCATGCCATCGGTTCGTAAGTCTAACTATGGGACGGGAGCCTTCTACTGAGAAGTACCGGCAAGAAACTCAGCAAGGGCTATAGATTCAATAAGACGTGAATCGGAACGTTTAAAACATAAAAGTGTTGGTACACATAACGCGGTTGATAGGCGCGGTTTTGTAAGCCGTGTGCGCGTTGAATTACCGACACGTGGAATTACATAAACTAGGTGAAATGACGTGCAACGGAGCCGCAACCATTCCATTTCCGTGCATTAACTACATTCTGCGTGGCACAGCCTTAAAAGACTACAATGTGCTTTCGGTAAATCTACATCACAATAAAATTATGTTGATCACGACTTATTAACAAATGTAGTACGTAGCTTTAGTTCTTAATGACTTTTTTTAATAAGTGACATTAAGGTTTTAAAATATTTTGTAGTAGGTACACTATAAGACCTTACGGAGAATGTTAATTAGAAAAGGGGAAGCTGATTTTTATGATTTTAGAGTGGGGTAATCAATCTAGACAAGCGTGGCAATTGAATATTTTTATGGTATATCCTGTCAACTGTTGCAAAATAAGACAATAGAAATTCAATATCTACACCATTAAGGCATTAAGTGTATTTACATACATAAGTACATATAATCTCGACTATTATAGTACTATTACTTATTCTGTGCTATTATCCCCGAAGGGTTAGTCAGAGACTAGGCAATGAAGACCGTAAAAGCAGTCCTCTGCCAAAGTCCACTTTTCACCAAATAGCGAGTGCATGTGCTCAGCGTGACAGGTGGTGAGCCCATTGCCGCTCTATGCTGATGGATGTAAGTGCAGTCTTTAGTCCGTTAGTCGCCTCTTATGACACCTAAGTGAAGTGTCATAAAAGGCGACTAACAGACGACGACGTTAAGTGAATACACTTAACCGTGTCGCGCAATGTAATTATTATTGCTTTATTAAATAAAATAAAGCATTAATAATTACATTGTAGACTTTGGTAGTTTGGCAAATGCAATTACACTTGCATGAAAACGGGTTTAACCTGGGGTTTTTACAAATATTTAAACAGTGTTTTCGCTTAACACTGGCTGAAATCAAATTAAAAATATTTATTTTCTGCTCACTCAACACAATTTTCTCTCGGGTATCCCACAGAGCGTGAAGAAAAACGCGCCTGGCTTATTTTTATAGGGATTCTGAGGGTAATTTGAGAAGCGGTCATCGTTATTACAACCAACAGACGTAACTATTTTATTTTTTTATGGAGATGTCATGACGAAAGTACTATTACTTGATTTTACGTTTTGTTTTAATATTTTTAAGGTTTTTTACAGTGGCTAAAGTTATTAAAATATTAATTATCGTCAAAAGTGAGTATCAGTGTGTGTTATTTGTGAATAAGTTTCCTTGAATACATAATACGAGTACTATTGAAAGATAATACACAAAAAAATATCACATATTTACCTTGTTTTCCTATTATACGTTAAATTTATTTATTTACTTGCAAAGCATTCCAATCTGTAAGAGAATGCATTTAAAGTTATCATGTAAAAAATAAAAGCTAGTAGTTTAGTAATTTTATTCTCCTTTAGATTTTTTACAACCAATTTAATTATACTTATCTGCTTTTTTAGGATTGTACGATGACTCACAAATCGACACAGGGTAGCTATCGAAGCCCTACTAAAAAGAATGATGAATATTATCAACAAAACCAACAAGAAGGAGAAACGTCGCAGGAATCACATCAGAACAGAAAGAAGTATAAAGTTAAAAAGAAGAATTTCAGAAATAGACCTCCACGGTTCGAGCGATTAGATAATGCGGCTACAACGAGTCAGTACCAAAATGAGAATGTGTGCCACCTACCATTGGTACCTGTAGTGCCAACTACTGTTATACCTGTATCAGCAGTTGCAGCGTACTATCCGCAACAGTGCCCTAGCCAGTATTTAGGTTACCCTATTCATATGCCTGATTTGAGTCAAGTCATGACAGCGGTCCAAGTACCCAATCCTGTGTACAGTTTACCATACCATCACATGCCTGTTGCTGTGTTTAACCGTACACCTGTGTTAGCAACACCCATGTTCCCTCCGCCAATGATATCACCGCCGATGATGCAACCCATAATTGCTCACATGTCGCACCCGCCACCACAACCACCCGTTGTGATTGAAGAATTGCCGTCGACGTCAAATTACGTCTACGAAAATGTAGAACAGTATTCGCCCGAGCAAATTGTACCCGGTACAGATGGAGCAAGGTACTCGCAAGTGCCAGCAGATGCTAACATTAGTACAGAAGCTTTGATGTACGACACATCGGCCACTGAGGAGTCATCGCAGCCCGAAGATGAATTAGAGTGGTATTTATCATTACCAAGACAAATATTTCCTACAGCGAAAATGTTAGAGTTAGATCCGAATCCTATCATTGATGAGTTGTGTAAAGCAATTAATATACACACCAATTTGCAATGGATGCTCGATTTGGAATTTGGTATACCAAAAGAGCCTATAACTCGACCGATACCAATTTACGATGTGAAGTTTAATAGTATCCGTTGTAAGAACGCACCTAATGCCATACATCCAGGATTCGAGAGTTTTACAGAGGATTTTAAACGCATTTATCTGTTCTATTACGATTCCGTTATTTCTACGTGGTACAAGGGGTTTGTTGCTACGAATTCCAACAGTTCCGTGGAGCGTTTCCAGGACTGGTTGCTTCTGCCAATGCAGAGATACGGCATGTGTTGGCCTTAGTGCATGTATGCATGCTTATAGTCATGTAAGTTTATTAATAATAATATTGTGTAAATATGTTTTTATTAAATTATCAATGAAGTTTATTATGAACCAATCGCCTGAATAAATTTTAATGCATTTTATATAATCTCTGTTTATGCTTTATCTGAATCTTTTGTCTTTGTCTGCTATCTTAAAATTAAAAAAATTATAGGTACTTTTATTTATTCATTTTATTACATCATCATCATTATGTAGTCTGTTTTTTTTTTATTCTAGCAAAATTTTATTATGATTCGGAGTGAGTTTTAATTTATTTTCTTTGCGTGCCAACAAAGGCTTAGGAAATATTTACCGAAGGTGGTTTATACGTATTTCGTACATTAAGTACGTTTCAGTTTAGCAGCTTAGTATGCTTAGCAAATATTGGGCTGCAAGTAGTATAATAAGATTAATAAGTCTAGACATGATAACTTACGCTTATTTATATTTTGTATATTTCTAACCTCAATATAAAGTCCAGTGTTGAAGATTTCATCAGTAAGTTAAAATATTTAAGATATAACTAATTCCAAAGTTCAATAAAAAACTCTTTTCTGAATACTATCTATTTGAAGTAATAGCAGCTGCAATCCAATCGCAACACGTTCATGTCTTAAAGTAAAATAATACTTGTGAATGACGAATGTTCGAACTTTCGATATTGTGAAAGTTTCCAAATTGATGATACCAACGGTTCTCGATAGGAATGAAACAACCAGGCGTCATATTATTTTAATATTTAATATAAACAATATTAAATCAACATCATCATAAACTATTCTTTCAAACAAAATTGTAATAGAATATTAAAAAGACAAACATCACATCAGAGTGCCATCAATACATAGTTAAATGCATAACTTGTGAGGTCTGGTATATTTTTTAGTTTAAAGCATCTAAATAACACTTTACTAAGAAACTTATAGTAGTTTACATTTGAAATGCATTTATGGGAAACAACAGTATTGTCATATTTACAAGCAGTGCAAATAAAAACACTAAATAATACTGTACTGTATGTATATAAAACTTTAAAATAAAGGCAAGAAAATACGTATACAGTGTATTTACAATAAAAAAAACTAAGCCTACATTCTTTATGATAACGATTCGCTTACAAGAGTACATTACAAAGTAAGATTTTATTTACATATTTTTTTTTGAGTAACAAGTGCGACAGGCTAGAGAAAAAAATGCATCATTAATTCCAAAAGCCTCAAAAGCAGTTAGAAGGGCGTTTATAAGTTCCAGCTTTATAAGCGTGTCGGTTCGATTGTTATACAGACATTTACGTGTATTAACTCGCTATTTCTGTACAACATCTGGGTGGACTTTACCAAAATAAAACGCCTCAGAAAACGTTGAATCGAATCAACATTTTTGAAGGTAACTTGCACTGCACTTGCCTAGTCCGTTTCGAAATTTCCATTCAGTCGTTTGTCTAAGCGCTCAACAGTTTCACCTGTTTCAGCAAAATCACTTCACTGTATATCATCATCATTAAAATTGTCGTGAACACAACATTCACTTTTGTTTTGTTCCGATACTAGGAATTCACTGTCTGTAAAATCCAAGGCACAAACTTGGATATTCTTGTACAGACGCCGGGCAAATTCGCTTCGCCGCATCCAATGCCCCAACTAATGATACCGGCGAGGAAGTATCTTTGGTCTCTCCCTTTTACCTGAAATAGGAAATAAATTTTCAAATTATGACCGGTGTATGGTCGTTTAGAGAGGACTGCTCTGCTCAATGGCGCAGCAGTTTTCGCGATCGAAATGCGAACTAGCAGGATAAACTATTCTTGGAATGCCGTATGGTTGGTAAAGTTTGTTATAAGTTTGGTGTAAGTTTGAGTACATAGAAAATTCCTTGGGTGTTCTAATGGCAGTGAAATAGCATAAAAACCTGGGCTAGCGTGGTAGGTTATTTCTTTCATCACCTTATTTCCTGCTTATTTTTCGGAGAGGAGGGGCCGTTCAGCAGGTTTTATAAGCTAATGACGGCGAGGATATCATTAACAGTGACTTATGAATTATGGAATCTGCAAAATAACATCTCAAGAGTATCCCTCCGAATGTAGGTTGCTGATGCTAACGTGCGGAGGTAAGACAGGTTGGGAGAGGAATTTTGAGATTTTCTTTAATGTATGTCGTATGTGAATTTGCATAGAAAAATTATAGTGATACTGCTCTTAGAGTTGATGATAAGGCCGATGGTATTTGCAGTGTGGTAAGTGACAAATGATATAAAAGCATACGCACTTGCAGCGGACCTCCAGAGTCCCCCTGGCAGGAGTCGTGGCCGCCCCTCTCGTGGCCCGCGCACAGGAATATATCGGGGATGAACTCGTGGCGGCCCGCTCGTAAAAACATGGACTTGCACCGCTCGTTCGACACTATTGGCACTTGCACCTAGAATGAAATAAATGGATTAATATTTTTTACACGACATTTTTTATAGTAAAATTTTCTAACATTCTATAGAATAGAATAGAAAACATTTATTAGTGACACAACACACAAATAATTACATCAAAAATTTAAAAGAATCAAAATAAGTGGCAGGTGTCCGCTCAGCATGATGTCAGGCCTCCTAGTTTATAGGAAAACCTTTTATAGTCTTAGTACCGTTTATAGTCTTCCGCGAACACCTTAGTGTGGGAGGGAGCACAACCACAAAGCAACAACAATACACACTTATACATATAACATAGGTACACGTATGCACAAAAACTTACACTTACACACTACTTATACACTACATCAACGACCATCTATACGAATGGTCGCCTAGCAGACGAAATTCGACCGTTTCACAAAAACAAAGAATACTGAAGAGGTAAGATATACAGGGCATGCAGGGCTCATGTTCCTAGCTCTAAACTCAAGACCACTATGAAAGGTGACATTATTAGACTGACTGACTACTGATATTTTTAGTAAACATATTTTTATTAAAGAAACTTCTACAATATGGTTCTCTGAAGATGTAGCAAGTGTTTTTTAAATTTAAATTTAAAACTTGGAAATGTACTTGGAAAATCACGTATTGGTGGGGGAATTCTCGCAGTTATTTTTCTTTCGGCAAAGTTCGGCAACTTCAAAACATTAAGTAAGTAGGTACCTATATACTGTGCGCGCCGTGTGTGAAGTATCTCACTAGAACAATAATAGCAACCCCTCTCTTTCCTTGGGTGTCGTAAAAGGCGACTAACGGACTAAAGACATACATCCAACAGCATACTAATATAGCGGCGATGTGTTCACCATCTATCACGCTGAGCACATGTGCAGTTGTAATTTGTTTATAATTGTAATGAATCATATAATAAGACAATACGATATAAAAAATAGAGGCACAATTTGGCGGTCTTAGTCGGACTTATAAACTTTATAATCGGAGGTGCAAATGAAAAGAAGTAATTTTTTTTTTAAACTTGTTAAATAAATACTTACATAAAAATAAATAGAAAGTAGTAATTTTTTAACATACCTATATAATATATATAATAATGGTCTCAGATGATGATGATGACGATGATCAGCTTTGCAGCCGCAGGCAGGAAGAGATGAGTTGGCAGTATTCTTAAGGTACAGATAGACATGCTCATTACTAGCACGAAAGCATGCCACTATTGAGCAATTGCTACTTAGTAGTATGTGTGTGTCAAAGCGTTACTAGTAATTAGCATGCTATTTAAGCATACGCTTGTAATAAGCATACTTACTTAGTAGCATGTCTATCAGTACCTTTAAGGTACAGATAGACATGGTCATTACTAGCACGAAAGCATGCCACTATTGAGCAATTGCTACTTAGTATTATGTGTGTGTCAAAACGTTGCTAGTAATTAGCATGCTTATTACGTATACGCTTGTAATAAGCATGCTAATAAGCATACTTATTTAGTAGCATGTCTATCAGTACCTTTAAGGTACAGATAGACATGGTCATTACTAGCACGAAAGCATGCCACTATTGAGCAATTGCTACTTAGTATTATGTGTGTGTCAAAGCGTTGCTAGTAATTAGCATGCTTATTACGTATACGCTTGTAATAAGCATGCTAATAAGCATACTTATTTAGTAGCATGTCTATCAGTACCTTTAAAAGGAGCCGCTACTCACACACTTGGGCCTCAGGGTGAGGATGACTGATGACTCGTCTCTTACGCTGCACCAGAAGTCCTCGCGTCTGGTATCCACTTCCACTTAACATCAGGTGGAGTAGGGCCATTTACCAAGCTCTTAATTTAAACAACAGCTCTCTTCAAAATTTACTTACTTCTTGTAAAATTGAGGGGAGCACCCCTCCCTCCGAGAGTCTTCCCCAGCCCGTCACAGTAGCATTCTCCCCCACCAGAAGATCATCGGACGCTGGCAAACAAATCGGAGATATGTGAGGGGCGAACTGCACAGGTGACTCCAGTTTCACCAGAGCCAAGTCGTATTCGTAGGTGAAGAAGTTATACTTCGGATGGACTGATTTACGCGCCACACCGCGCTCCACGAAGGGGTACTGTTCGGAGACCGATGAGAAGTCATATTCTCCCACGCGTATCCTTATTTGTGATGTTAGGAGGCTGGAAGAGACAAGAACGATTAGCTTTTTTTTTAATCAATAATGTGTTCAAAGATAACGAACCGTTGGAAATTTACTAATTCAAGTGCGAATCAAACCCACGTCCCCCGCAATCTAAGCGGCTGCGTTGACCACATCTGAGGTAGTAATTTTTTCAACGTTTCGTTATTATCGAGTATATTTGAGCGTTACCTAATGCAAAAAATTAAATTTTAGAAAAAAATGTATTTTTCTATTATTGGTACCTATCTGTTGGATCAGACCTGGCCTTTTTTAATTTATTAGTAGGTAAGATTACTTTCATTCCTCATACTCGGAAATTAGGTCTGAAGTTGCCTGAGGAGCAGGTTGAAAGTAGTACTTTTAAGCCCTACGGAGAATTCTCAGAATAATATAGTTATTATTCTGAGGGAGAATCGTTTTTCTAACAGGTACTGTCAAATTATAAAAAAAAATAGTTCTATCTTCACATTTCTATTGAACCATGTCCCAACTTTCTATACAGCCACTCAATTACAGCGCTATGTAAAATTGAAATAACAAAGATAAGTATTTCCTAAAGAATAATGTTTTTTGAAGTTACTTTATTATATTAATGGTGGATTCGACCAAACTGGAATAAGGTCTTATACCTAAATTAAACGCCGAATTTGTTTAGACTAATCTCGGAGTAAGTCTTATTCCAGTTTGGTAGAATCCAGCCTTAGTACTTTTAACTATTTCTTTAAAATAACATAGATTTGGGCAAAATATTAGAAACCATTTTTTTAATGATGAAAATGAAAACTAAGGGCTGAATATAGCTGGCCAGCCACAGAAAATAAACAAAAAAGGCGGGACACCGGCAATCCGAAATTCATTTGTTTTTTCGAGTTGTAGATTTTTGTTTATACTTCCGTATAGCAGAGATTTGTAATAACATAAAATTTTTGCTTTAGCTAATTCATGTTTTTATTTTTACTTTCTTTGTATTCGTAATTAAAAGCACAGTGTTTATCTCGGGTGAAAAACTTATTTAGTCCCTCGAACTCTTGGCGCCCGAGCGTAGCGAGGGTAACATGTACTATTTTTACATATACTGTAAGACTTTGGTAAAACAGAATGCTTCTTCATAGCAAAACAGATAAGCCACATCCACTAATGAAAAACTTGCTTTTACCAATCGGAAATCCAATCGGATTGACCGGAAATCCAAAGGTTTGAATCCCATTTGAGCTTTCCTGAGACTGGTTGTTTTTTTTTCTAGTAAACATTTATCCTAAGGTACTACTGGGTGACAAGGCAAACTTTTTTACAAATTGAAATAAAACCTATATTTTATCATCTAGAAGAAAAAGAGTGTTTACAATAAAAGCTATGATTATTTCAAAATCCAAATAAAAGTAGTTATTGAAGCTACAACGATAATTAGTTAGGTTTTCAAACATTTTTAAAAAACCTTATTTTGGGCTTTACTAAACATGGTATGTCCAATAAGGCCCGTGCCGTTTTTAAGTCTTTTGGAGCAAAAGTAAGCATTAAAGACCTTATTGATATACACATCAAAATTGTAACATTCATAAACTTCGATAAAAGCAATCGGATACCTACTAAAATGATCAATATTTTGGTAAAAAAAAAACTTTTTTACTGTGTAATAAAACAGCCGAGGTATCAAATTTTTAAGTGTTTATTGTATTAATATTAGATTTTACTTATAAATTATTGTTATTTATGCTAAAATTAAGTAATTAATGTTTTCCATTCCTATTAAGACCCAAGCAACTACTTCGTTGGGCCTTCCTAACCGCTGTGGGCCTTACAACACAAATTGAATATTTACAAAATAAAAAGTTGTAAAATCGCACATGTTTATGTAAATATCAAAATAGTAATTATCAAATAAACACACTAAATAAAAATCTACTAACAAATCGTAGTATAAACAAGTAAAAACTGACGTTTTTTAGGAGCCACAATTAGTAATATGATCGGCCGCGACCGATGTCGGCGAACTATCGGGTGTCAATGACAATCTTGTCAGTGACACCACAGATTAAAATACAATTTCAGTTGTTTAATCCTCCCCACATTATCCTAACACATATTAGCAAGTCATCCTTAAACAAGACTTACGACTAATATCCCCCGAAGACTTGTAGCAGTCCTCTGCTACTGTCCACTTTTCACCAAATAGCGACTGTACATGTGCTCAGCGTGACAGGTGGTGAGCCCATCGCCGCTCTATGCTGTTGGAAGTATGTGCAGTCTTAAGAGGAAACACTACGTCGACGTGGCATGCAATATTCTCATTCAAAACACAGCAAAACGACGTTTCGTAGTCCCTTGTTTCCTCCTTCAGAACTGGACCAATTTTTATTACATTTTCAGGATCACCATCCATCCATCTGGTGGCCGCTCGCTGTCCGCTGCTGCGTTTCGGCGTTCTTATTTGATGTGTTTCATGCATGCTACGAAGTTGGCACGGATCAAATTAATGTAAGAAACATAGTTTTCTGCGCTTGGGCCTTGGAAAACTGTGGTCCTTGTCACCCGGTAGTACCTTATATCTAAATAGCTGTGAATGCAAAAATTTCAATAATAAAGATTGCTTTTACCAGTTATATAAAAGGTAGAGGAAAAAGTTTATTCGCATTTTTAAGAAAATAAAACATTTATAATAAAGTTTATTTATATTTAACTAAAGTATGTAGGTGTCATTTTGTTCGCAACTTTTTGCATTTACATTGCTATAGAAATTTTGGAGCTTCTGATCAAAATACCGCGACAAGTGGTTTTGGCAGTCCTCTCATGATATTAACCCGACACTGCCTAAAGAATTCCGAAGAGACCGAAACAGGTGGAAATCTGAAGGTGCAAGGTCAGGACTATACGGCGGCGGATGCATTAACACCTCACAGTCAAACTCTCTTAATTTTTACTGAGTGGCTAAAGATGTGTGAGGTCTAGCGTTATCATGATGAAAAACCACACCCCTTCTGTTGATTAATTCTGGCCCCTATCTCTCTTCTTGCTCTAATCTAATCAGTTGTTCGCAGTAGAGTTCAGAGTCGATGGTCCTGCCTGGTGGTAACAGCTCGTAATGAATAATGCCCTTCCAATCCCACCACACACACAGCATCACCTTGCTACGAGTTAACCCGGGTTTCGCCACAGTCTGTAAAACCTGACCGGGCTTTGACCACGACACTTTTCGCACGTTCTTGTCGTACGTGATCCACTTATCATCACCAGTTATCAGTTTTTTTAAAAATGGTTCGGTTTCATTACGTCGTAATAAAGAATCACAAATAAGTACCTACGCGGTTCATTAGGTTTCTTTCAGTGAGCTCGTGAGGTACCCAAATATCGAGATTTTTTGTTTATCCAGTAGTTTCAAATCAGCTATGTCGTAACTACTGATATGCCGATCTTACTCCACTTTTTCAAAAATGGCATCCATTTTGTCCGTAATAGGGCGACCAGAGCGACGTGCATCTTTGACATCAAAATTTCCGGATTGAAACGCTTAAACCAAAAATGTGCTACTCTCACAGACACCGCACTAGGTCCATAAACATCGCAAATGTTTTTCGCGGCTTGCGTTGCATTTTTACCTTTTTTGTAGTAAAATTTTAGAATGTATCGAATTTCTTCATAACATTCACTCATCTTGACAGTAAGAAAAACAAATAAAATCACACATTTTCCTAATTTGAATTTGGAATTATCTGCTTTAAAATTTAAACTTTTAATGTTATCAAAACTTTTAAAGATAACAAAATACTATATGCGAAAAGACCTTTTTCCCCAACCTATGTTTTTAATTATAATTTTAAGAATCACAATATTGATTTTTTTGTAACTTGTGTATACTGTGTAACTTTTGACATGCCTTGCAATAAACCTTGTTATGTTATTGGCACGTTTATGGCTAATAAATTGAATATGAATAATTATGTTTCCTGATAAATTCAGCTTTAGCGTAGATATTTTTTTTTGTACTCAAAACTAATAACTAAAATAGGTCTAACTGTTAAGATGAATTATCAGGACGATGAAGGCTTTCTCAAGGTGCAATTAAAACACCATATCCTCCGTTAAAAGACTTGCTTTCTGATCCACCCAGCTTTTAGTATAAATATTTTTCAACTGACAACTAATAATCACTTACTCATCAACGCAATGTCCAGCTGTCGCTATCCAGCCCTCGTTGATGATGGCCCCCCCACACCTGTGGGTTGAGGAGAATCCGAAGAACGAGGTCCTCCTGACAGACACCTGCCACGGCCACCGGCCGAAGCTGGAGTCCTTGCCGCCCATGATACGAGTCTCTGGGCGAGGCCACATCGAAGTGGTGCCGCATTCTGGAACGAGGTAATTGGGAAATTTGTAATTTTTATTGCCAATGTGGTGGTTTATGTGACAATGTTGGAACTTCTTGGCGGGAAAGTGAAGCGTCATGTCTGCAGTTTTGTTATATTTTCTATAGTTTGTGTTTTGTCGAATATTAATGTGAAATAATAGTGGATTATTTACTGTTAAGTGTTCGTGAACGTGCATGAGTGTTGGCAAACAAAACAAAACAGTGCAACATCACTTTTCAAATTATCTCAAGAAGTCCGTGCGAGATCTCTGTAAAGTCCCACATCTTTACTTGAACTTAAGGGGTTTGGGGGAATATCATTTTAAACAAACGTTCATATCCATCACTCACTCATTATCATCAGTTTAAAAGTTCAGTAAAAGTTTAAGCATATTTAATGAACTCTAATATTACGACTGAAGGACTAGTATCCATGGTCAATAAATAAATTTAAAAAAAATGTGACGATGTTCCCATGTGCTGTTGCCCAGCAGTGAAAAGATTATAGGCTGCATTGGCCTCTTTGCATCAAGGAGCCGTATGCTCTTTTACCGGCATAGTATAAATAAATCTAATCAAACGTTATTTTAACAGTTAAAATACTAAACTCGGTCATCTTAGTAAGAACACAGCGTACCTACATCTATGAAAGAGAAAGGCTTATTCTACAAACACGCTGATAAAAGCTTTTAGCAAGTATTTGATGTGCTTTGGAAGGCATGTGAAGCCGTCGCGCGGTCCCGGTTGTGATTGTCAGTTGTTAAAACCCGACGAATTGGGCCAGTGGCGAGGTGGGTTATGACCAGGGTTTGAAGTGATAATTATCAGATAAATATTGAGTGAGTTGATATGACATATTGAGTTGAAAATTAATTTGATAAGTTTAATCGAAAAGTTGCAAGTTTTTATTCACTAAATTATAACCGAAAAATTAATAAAAGATTACCTAACTTGATTGTAAAATGTGTAATAATTTATTTACTAGAATCTACTTGCTTCTAACGTAAATGTTGATACTCGTATGTAATATCAGTTAAAAAATGAATTCTAGGCTTATAATATTTGTTTGATAATTATCAGATTATTATCTGGCAATTATCATGATAATTATCAATGGGCATATTCATCTTGATAATTTCAAACCCTGGTTATGGCCCCATATCCCCATGTATTTTTGCCAATGTAGGAAGGCCTGTCATGCGTTCACAGGCCGAGGATGATGATGATTTGCTGTTTCCCGCCAGTAAAGTCGTCTTCACCAACCCTAACCAATTCAATAAATAAATTAGGTCTATGCCTCGTTTAAGGTTCGTCACGATAAGAGAATAAGTAATTCACCAAGTAAACTGCCCCCTAGTGACCCGGTTCTCGACAGAGTCACTAAAAGAGTCATTCCCTCCCGCTGATTGGACATTAACGAATATTACTGTGCTTACACTTATCTGGCGGAATGAGTCACTTCAGAGGTTGGCGAGATGCTTTTGTTTAAAATAAATTGCGGTTTATTCTAATGCTGCGTCTAGATGAGGTCGAGATGTAATCTCCAGCAGATAAAGCGCTCTCATAAAATGAATTGCACACTTTTTTGTGACGAGAAAAGATTTTTTTTATGTCGCTTGTATTATCCTCCTTGTACTGTTGGGAGCAGTCGTGTTGTGTTACAACTTAAGCTTTGGATTTGTTTGTTATACCTGGTTATAGCACAGTTAATGCTTTGATAAAATTTGCGACTGTATTTATTATGGTTTCGCGATCGTGTAAGTTTTCAACGTTATGGGATTCCATACAAAAAAGCAATGGGCCATAATCACACTAATATTATATAGGCAAAAGTTTGTGAGTGTATATGTTTATTACTCTTTCACGTAAAGACTACTGAATGAATTTGGATAATACTTTTCATCCCGATAGTCCCATGGGAACGGGAACCACGCGGGTGAAACCGCGAGCGGCCGCTAGTGTTGTATATATTTTTTAACTGTAGTGGTCGATTATTGAAGTCTTCTTAAATAAATTATTCTGATTTCGATTTTTGTGTGATATAGCGGCTGACTAACAGAATACTACCAACCCCTCTCTTCCCTTGGGTGTCGTAAAAGGCGACTAATTGACTAAATATTGCACATACATCCAAAAGTACTTATAGAGCGGCGATGGGCTCACCACATATCACGCTGAACAGATGTGCAGTTGTAATTTGGTGAAACGCCTTAGTCCACTATTGGTAGTGGAATGCTTCTACAGTCCTCATTGCCTAGTCTCTGACTAACCCTTTAGGCATAAAGTCGTGTATGTATATTTTCAGTTGACCCTCAACCACGGACTTCGGAGATACAATTTAACTTACCGACACTGTTAGTAGCTGCCGTCGTCTGCATAGGAGCAGCTGTGGACTCCTCCGTCTTGTTGATCATGTTGAGGGGGTCTTTCGGCTTCATGTAGTTCTTGTGCGGCTTGCTCGTCGTCGTCGTAAACTTTTTTGTCGGCTTTGGTTTGCCCGCTGTCTTCTCCGGACTTGAAGATACAATAAGTATAACTTACCGACACTGTTGGTAGCTGCCGTCGTCTGCATGGGAGCAGCTGTTGACTCCTCCGTCTTGTTGATCATGTTGAGGGGGTCTTTCGGCTTCATGTAGTTCTTGTGCGGCTTGTTCGTCGTCGTCGTAAACTTTTTTGTCGGCTTCGGTTTGCCCGCTGGCTTCTCCCAGTTGGACGGCCGCGGTTTGGTGATGAACGCTGGCTCGGTCGTGGCTTGCCAGTGTATCGTGTTCAAGTTGTTTGGTCTCGACATGAATTGCGCTTCGAATAGAAAATAAACATTTAGGAAAAATTGAGTGCAGTAAGTTTTTTTTTTGTGGCTGTAATATCTTCAGATACTACCTACCTTCTACTTAAACACAATATTATAAGTAATTATTTGCATTATTATTTTTGCCTACCTGTAAGTCAATAACAAAAAATATTTTAATTTTTAAAAAACCTTTCTATTAACCAGGTATCTGAAAATGCAATTCAACATAATTTTCAATTAAGGGGCCTGTAACATCTCGTTTGTGATTTTTGCGTAAAATGGCCAATTTTGGCGTTATGGATCTCAGAAACAAAAATACATTAACAATTATGACTTAATGAATAGTGTAGAATAGCT